>PVKZ01003468.1:0-130085 GCA_004027375.1 Macroglossus sobrinus
AAGACATCACTTAGCGAATAGTAGAGGTTGAGGAACCTGATCTACCAAAGATGATCAGATATTGAGGGTCGGGGATTCTGGCTAAACTGATTTAGCAGGATTCTTGCTAAAACTGGACAATGGAGAGATGAACGTGGAAGTCCAAAAATCAGGGCTTTGTCAAAAAGAGAGCTCAGAACTTGAGCAAAACTGGGTCAAGGAGAGAATCTTTGTTACTCTCTTCTTGACTGAACTTTAGTCAGGTTCCTCCGAGTCATCTTCTCATCTAGGCCTCAACCTTGGACTCTGTGGTTGCTAGGCTGCATAACTCAGTTTTAGCAAGAATATTGTTAAGTCAATTCAGAGAGAATCCTCCTACCCTGATCATACTCAATATCTGATCAAATTCCTATCCCTGACTAACCTACTCTTGATGTCTGATCATCCTGGCCTGCTTTTAACAGGAATCCTGTTACATCAGGTTAGTAAGAAATCCTTCTTAACCCTTGATGTCTCCTTTTAGTGTTTATAGTCTGCTGACCCCCTGCCTCAACTTGACTATAAATACTGACTTGTTTTTGTTACATTCAGAGTTGTGCTTGATCTTTCTCCCTTATTGGAATAGTCTCGATATCTATTGTAATAACTCTGTATCAAGTCCTCCTTAACATTTTAACAAGTATTAGAATAATTTTTTCTTTAATACAATCTAAATCAAGAGAAGGACTAGAGAGGCAGCTTCCTTTATTCTCCTCTCTCATTATATTTCTATTACCTCTAGGTTAGAAAAACTGAATACATAAGCATCTCTCTTAGAAGCAGACAGACTTGCTCATTGCTATCCCCAGATCTATACTTTTTAGCTGCATATCTCAGAAAATCTGACCTATTGTGTCAGGATGAATGGGACACTAAATACTCTCAGACACATAGATTTCAGAAGCTTCTTAATTCTTCTTAATCTCTTTGGATTCTTTTTCACTATTGGGAAGTTGGAACTGAGAAGTACATTTTTATTCCTGAAAGGCCTGTATCCTGGGTTGGACTTCAAAGGAGGTGAGAGAACAATCACCTTGAAAGAAGTAGGATGGGGGAGGAGTGTGGAAAGTCGGGGCTGTTTACTTCTTTTATTTACTGGGAAGCCCAAGACAGTGAGAGTCTGGTGCCTTGCTGTGATATAGAAACTGTTTGAAAAGGAATGTCCTCTTACCTTTTCCTCACTGTTATATAAGTTAAGCTAGAATTGGGACACCCAGGATTTGCTGCACTATTCCATTCTCTTTGATTTTCTTCAACTGTGACCAAACACCTGAGTGAAAGTTTGACATTCTAACTTGGCTGAGACAACTCCTATGCTATTAAATATGGCAAACTCAGCTCCTCTATATTGGGCAATGTCTTGTTGACAACTGAAGTGATAAGTTTAGAAGTGGAAAATGAGATGGGGTTTCTCCAGTGTCTGCTTGCTTAGTTGTAAGAGGTTTTGCAGACTTTAGACTTTTGCTGCAATAAAAGACCGTTGAGATAAACTAGAGGTCAACTCTTCCCTTATTTTATAAATGAGGAAAATGAATTTTTGGGAGGTGAAACAATATGCCTTAGATAACCCAGCTAATTAATGCCTGGGGTGGATCCTGGTTTCTTCCAGCTTTTTCTTTTTCTTTCTCTATCACTGTATATAACATTCCTGAGTTCACCTTGTTTCAGTCTTTAAATATTGGTCTTGGGAAATGATCTGGGTATGATAACCTTTTACTAGATATGAACCCTAGAATATTATGCTAACTTTAGCCCAGAAGGGAGGGCGGTCAACATACAAGTTACCAGAAATGCCTTGGGAAGACTATGTTTCTAGTCATTCTCATTTGGCAGAGCATGAAAGGGATTTTTAAAAACTTTATAGATGAATTAAACACATCTGAAATGTTGAATATTAAAGCTTAAGGTCTAACACCAATCATCCAACAAAGAAATAGATGCAAGCAGATACAGGAGGCTACAGTGGAGACTTAGGGAGATGCCTCCCACTTGCCATTTCTTTTCAAAGCCCACTGCTTAATCAGCTGCGGTGTGAACTATAAGGGATTCAGAATACAGCCGAGAGACAAAGTAAACAGATGTTTACACAATGGAATATGAAAGCCAAAACATCTGAAATATATCATAAGCAAGCAGAAATTTAACTTTCTGTAATGTTTGTCAAATATCATCTCTTCCTCTCAAGTGTAAATCCATCAACTTATCTATTAGATAATTGTTCAATACAGCTCAGGTCAAGTGCATGAAGGGCATTCATTTATTTATAATATTGGTGTATAAGATGTATCAAACTAAGAAACATCTCTGTAGTGTTTAGTGGTAGTTTCTTTTACCTTATCTTATGCTATTTTTTTTTTACATGTGTTCTTCCTCCCCTCTCCCCAGACTTATGGAGATATAATTGACACATAACACTGTGTTAGTTTAAGGCATACATTGTGATGATTTGATACAAATATATATTGTGAAATGATTACCACAATAACGTTAGTTAACACATCCTTCATCTCACGTAATTATCATTTTGTTGTTATAGTTATGGTGAGAACATTGAAGATCTACTCTCTTAACAACTTTCATTCTCACACTAATTTCTCCAATTTACTTATTCATTCATTTGTTCCTTTAAAATTCAACTTTTGAGCCACTTTCGTTAATAGTAGGTGCTTGAAAACATGTCTAGGATGAGAAAATGAATGAATGTAATCATTTATTTCTCATAATAACACTCTGAATAAATACAACTCTTATATTGCGGACGGGAAAACTAAAGCTCTGAGGTTGTAAGTTACTTGCCCAAGGTCAGAAACTACATCCAAATCTATCTGTCATCAAAGCATCATACACATTAGATGTATGCCTTTATATTTCTGGAGATCTGGGGAGGATAAAGATAGAAAATAGAGGGAAAGAAAAGAAGTTGCTATATTCTCCTTATAAAGATTATCTTCATTTTCTATGAATGAGATTGTCAACATGTGTATTATTAAAAACTGTAAGTTAGAGACCCATAGTTCTGCAAAATATTCGAGTAAAGGAACAAGGGCTTCTGCTAATGATTTCCTGAAACTTGCCTCAGGCTTGCAGCTGGGAAGAAGGAAATGATTGCATCCCAAAGCACACAGTAACTTACTGTGGATGGTTTCAGACATTTTCTCGGTTAGGAAACTTAAAAGAAAAATAAAATATTAAGGTGAGTATTGAACTAGGACATTAAAAAATGCTCAATAGTCTTAGGCAATCCCTGAACACTCACTTCTATACTTCTAAGTTATAACCAACTCTTTGGCTCCACCACTTTAGCTGATTGTTTATTACTTGCCTTTGCTCATATTGTCACTGCCCTCTGAAACAAAATGCTTCAGTCCAGGATCACAGAACTTCTGTAGCAATAGGACTAGTTTCTCAATGATTTCTGCTTTATCACTTTTCTAAAGGTAGCTCTCAAAGGTATTGTTATTACCACCCCCTCCTCCTGCTGATATTTCTAAAACATATTTCCCTTTATTTTTCTCATCCACAAAATCTGTTTTGTACCATCCTTAAAGGTCACTGTGTATTTTTCACATTCTCTGATCCATTCATTTCATTCCTTCTCATTCTACCAAATACTCTTTTAAGTTACTGGACACCTATTCAAATTCATCATTACTACTAGATAAATGAAAGTTTGTTTTGGATAAGAATAGTATTCCTGGTAGAAAGAAGGGTTCATCTGGTGTCTACTGAATATTCAAAATGAAATGGAATTTTCTTCACTTTTCCTATTTTTACAATTTTCCCGAAAAGTTATGAAATACTTTATTTACTTCAAGTACAGTACATTAACTTTGCATATATACTAATGACTGAAAATCTGTTGCCTCAGCAACTTCCCTAAATGTGAAATTTATCTGTTCATCAGAAAAATTTAATTATATGTTATTGTTTCCTAAGAGCACTCTCTATTCCAAATTGAGGTAGTCTTCAACATGCAAGCACTGTTTAGTGAAAGGTGCACCTGGGTTCAATGCTGTGGCCACAAGTGATGTTCAGGTTCAATGGCCCATTTCTATCTTCTGACCTCTCCATCTTCTAATCGTTTGGGTCAGTGGTCATTGACTCTTAGCAGGGGATAGAGAAATAGTTTTATTGTTCAAGTGCCATTTAAGACCTCAGGTCTATTGGTAAATTCTTATGTAGAGAGATTACTTGCACAGATCTAAGATAAAATCATTTTATTCCAAGTAATGCAAAAGTTAGGAATTATTCTCCTTGGCCATGATTTAAAAAAAAAAAAACAACAAAAAAACAAACTGCCAAGTGAAATCAAATGCTTAAAGATTTCTCTCGCAACTGAAAAATGAATGATGTTATCTGGTATGACATTACATGCTCTTTCAGTAAAACAAATCCAGATTCAATCATTTAAGCAACATTTTATGAGATCATTGATACTCCTTTAGAATAGCTTGCTAAGTTTTGAGGTAAGGGGTGGGCTTTTATTTTTTCTCTGGTCCAGACTCCTACCTATATCAGTCTCCTACTGGCACAGCCATGATGAAAGATATAGGTATGGCACCACAGTCAGCTCCATTATTCTGGCCCTGACTGTGGCTTTGGCTGGGTGTTGATGAATTGCCACTTTCAATGGCTGCTTTGCTGAGTAAGTTCTCAGATGGCTTTATCTTTAAATTAGGGACAAGATTTGAAAAGACAGCACTTTGTTCCTATTTCCTTGGTGCTTATAGCTCAAAGGTGGGGGTGGGTACCCTTAACTGCCTTGAAAGTAATTTGGAATGAGTTAAATTTGACCAGATTAGATAATAGCTACCAATTATTTAGTGCTTTCTCCATGCCAACCATTATGCTAAACTCCCTTCTTTATTAAATCTCATAACCTTAACATGATCTACACTGTCTGCCAGGATAGGTTAAGACAAGTGAATTATCTGCTCTAGAAGAGTTGATACCTCCCTACTCCCTGTAGGACAGACCACACAGCACTTGAAAAATTCTGCTTCCTCTCTCCTGTGCCCCAATGTCCTGCTGAACACTGGTTGTCAATAAGACATTCTAAATTTAGCTTCCTGAATCTAGAAATTAAATGCCAACACAATCTATTCAGAGTCCTATTTCTATACACCTGGGTTTGTTTAGCCCTGAGGGAAGAGTTGCAGGTTACATTCCTTTCTTGTGCTTAGTAGACTCAAAAATATATGTAGGTAAAGTAGCTCGACCAGACAGGCTGAGAAAGGATATAACTGTCTGATAGCAGGCCAGAGTTCTGCTGGCCAACACTTTGTTCTAAAGAGTTGTTTTGGGTTGGGTATACATGTGATGTGTGTGTGTGTGTGTGTGTGTGTGTGTGTGTGTGTGTGTGTGTATGTGAATGTAAATTCTAGAGGGTTGTTTTTGCGTGTACATGGTATATATAGCTCTGAAAGACTATGAATGGGGTGTTTTGTTTTGTTTATAGTACTCATCATAATAGGTGTGAGGTAATACCTCATTTTAGTTTTGATTTGCATTTTTCTGACAATTAAAGATGGTGAGCATCTTTTCATGTCTTGTCCATTTGTATGTCTTTGGAGTTATGTCCATATTAAATTAAATTATTTGTGTTTTTTTTTTGTTTTTATTTTTTTGCAATTTTAGTTTAGGCTTCTTAAATTTGTTAAGATTTGTTTTGTGATCTAACAGGTAATCTATCCTTGTGAATGTTCCTTGTGCACATGAAAAGAATGTATATTTTATTTCTGCTGGGTGAAGTGTTCTATATACATCCATTAGTTAATTTGCTCTGTCATGTTCAACTCTTCTGTTTCCCTAATGATCTCTTGTCTGATTGTTTTATCTATTATTGAAAATATGGTATTGAAATCCCAGACTGTTATTGTGTTGATGTCTATTTCTCCATTCACTTCTACCAATGTTTGCTTCATATATTTGGGTACTCTGATGTTGGGTGCTTATGTGTTTATAATTATTATATCTTCTTGCTGAATTGACCCTTTTCTCAATATAAAATGTTCTTTGTCTCTTTTGACAACTTTTATTTAAAGTTTTTCAGATATAAGTATAGCGATTGCTACTCTCTTTTGGTTACCAAAAAAAGTCTTTCTTCCTTTCACTTCTAACTCTAAAGTGAGTCTCTCATAGACTCCCAGTCAAATATTGCTTTTTTAAAATCCATTCAGCCACCCTGTGACTTTTGATCACAGAGTTTAATCCATTTACATTTAAAGTAATCATTTATAAGGAAAACTAACTTTTGCCATTTTTAAATTGTTTTCTGTCTGTCTTGTCACTTTTTGTTCCTCTTTTATTCTCTTGCTGTCTTCATTTGTGTTAATCATTGATTTTTTTTTGTAGTGATATGCTTTGATTCCTTTCTCATTTTATTTTGTGTATCTTCTATAAGTATTTTCTTCATGGTTACCATGGGGCTTACATAAAAGCTCTTACAGTTATAACAATCTGTTTTAATTGAAAACAATTTAACTTTAATTGCATATAAATCCTCTACACTTTTGTTTCCCCCTCCACACACACTTTATATTATTATATCACACATTATATCTTCTATATTATGTATTCATTAACTTTTTATAGTTATATTTATATTTTATACCTTTCCTTTTAACTTCTATCTCAGCAGTAAAAGTGATTTCTACATCACCATTACAGCATTATAATATTATATATCTATATATTTACCTTTACCTGCAAACTTTATACTTTTGTGTACTTTTGTGTTCCTATTTAGCATCCTTTCATTTAAACTTGAACAACTCCCTTTAGCATTTTTTATAAGTTTAGTGATGATGAACTCTTTCAGATTTTGTTTTTCTGGTAAAGTCTATTTCTCCTCCTTCTTTGAATGGTAGTTTTGCTAGACACAGTATTTTTGGTTGACATTTTTTTTCTTTCAGTACTTTGAATATATCACCCCATTTTCTTTTGGCCTATAAGGTTTATATTGAGAATTGCTTATAGTCTTATGGGGGTTCCCTTGTACACAGCAAGTTGCTTTTCTTTTGCTGCTTTCAAAATTCTCTTTGTCTGTGACTTTTGGTAATTGGTTTATAATGTGTCTTGCTGTAGATTGTATTTTTTAGTTCCTTCTAGGTAAAGTCTGTTAGATTTATTGAATTTAGATGTCTATTTTCTTCCCCAGATTTGGAAAGTTTTCAGCCATTATTTCTTTAAATAAATGTTCTGTTTCTTTTTCTTTTCTTCTTCTGAGATTCTTTTAGTGCATATATTGGTTTGCTTAATGGTACTCTACAAGTCCCTCAGGCTCTTCTTTTTATTTCTTGGTTTTCCTTTTTCTGTTCTGCTGATTAGATAATTTCAAAGAACCTATCTTTGAGTTTACTGATTCTTTCTACTGCTTGATTAAGTCTTCTGTTTCATCCCTTTAGTGAATCTTTCAGTTCAATTATTCTTCAGCTCCAAAATTTCTGATTGTTTCTTTTTTACATTTTTTATCTCTTTGTTGATATTCTCACCTTGTTCATGCATTGTTTTGTTGAGCTTGTAAAACAACCTTGCAGTTGTTATTTTGACTTATTTGCCAGGTAATTAATATATCTCCATTTCTTTATAATTAAATTTCTGGAGATATATTGTGTTCTTTTCTTTGGTACACATTTCCCTGCCTTTTTTTTTTTTATTTTAGAATTTTGTATTGAGAGCTGTACATTTAAAAAAGCACATCTATCTCTCCAAGTCTTTAAGGGAAGACCCTTACCAATTAGCCTGGCTAGAGATTCTGGGGGCCTCTGAAGCCTTTTTTTGGGAGGATGCCATTTTCTGAGTTTGTGCATTCAATTTCTCAGAGAGGAATCCTGGTTTCTTTTCCAGAAGTTCATAATCTTTTGTTCTCTCTGGTGTTTGTCTGTGGCACTGAAAATCCTCTAATTCTACTGTAGCAAGTCGTCCTGCTCTCTCTTGTTTTCAGTGCCACCAAAAATCCAAAGTCATCTCATTTCTCATCAGTGCTCAGAGTCAGGAGAGGAATATAATAGTGTCATAAATAGCCCTCCAAAAAGCTGGAAGTCTGGATGTACACTCCCCTCCTCTTCTGCTCTTCTAAAGGAGAAGCTTCTAGTTGTGTGCCTTCTTCCAATAATGATGAACTGTGCCAGCCACAGAAAACCACCAGTCATCCACCATGCTCTTTGTTTTCACTGGCTCCAGTCATCCAAAACTATGTCTGTTTCGCCAGCATTCCAGGTAAAACAAGAAAGAATACTCCCTCCAGCAAAAAGCTGGAACATTGCATACACACACCAGTCTTATTTTTCTGAGGGGAAAGTTACAGGGTGGTGCGTTCTTTCCCAGTACTGAGCTGTGTCAACCTGGGGAAAGGGCTGATGCAGATAAAGTGATATTGCTCTTCTTAGTTGTCTCAATGAAAGTATTCTTAGCTTTGTGAGCACCTAGAACTCTGAAACTTATTAACTGGATTATGAAATTCTAAGAAAGGTATTTTGTTCAATATATCATTTTAAAATTGGTGTTTCTATGGGGGCAACAAGGGCTTGGACTTCTTATTCCAATGTCTGCTGATATCACTCCTCTATAAATCTTAACTGAGATAATCTGTGAAGTGCTAGACATATTATCTGTTATAGAGTATATGCTCAATGTAGCTCATTGGCTATTAGTATTATCACAATCATCTTCTTGTAGTTTACTGAAAATTTATACTGTTCTTGAACACAGCATGCTTCCATGTCTTATATTGCTTCTTCCACCTGGAAGGCCTTTCCTTTCTTTTCCACTCAGTGAACTACTTAGCTTTCTAGAAGCCTGAATGTCATGTTTATTGGTGAATCACCATAGGAAAACTTCCCCTTCTAAAATATTCATAGCACTTTCTTTTTCATTTTTACATAAAAATCCATATCACATTGTATTATAGTAGGTTTTTAGCATTATCTGTCTCCAATCTTCTTTAAGAGACGGGTCTTACCTAAATTGATCTGTGTTTCTATTGATGACAACTGTCTTCTTTTTTTTTCTTTCTTTTTTTTTTTTTTTGTCTAGTTTCAAGCAAGGTAACTCACAGGAGGTGATTATTAGTTTACCAATTGAATTGTAGAGGGTAGTCATATTGCCATTTCTGAATATGTAGGAACCTGATTTAGCTTCACATTAGAAAGATATAATAAAGTTTTTTTTATATAATTTGATTTTTTTTGGCCTTGACTAAAATTCTTGGGCATAATAAAGTGTCAATGAACTTATTTTGTGTGGCTTTAGAACAGTGAATGTGTAAGCATGGCAGAGACAATGCTGAAATTAAATGGGACCTAACAGATTGCCCAAACATTGCCCTTTCATTTATTAGAAGGGAGAAGCAACTTCTCTAAAGTCATTTAGCCTTTTAGGAAGAGTGAAAATATTACTTATTTTGGGTTTGGAGAATTTAAAAGATTATTTCATTCAATTTCACCTAGGCTAATGAAGTGGGAAAAAATTATTTTTGTTGTCCTGCAGAATTCTTTATTGGTTCTCTTAGAAAGACACTCTAGGGAAATATAATACTCTATTAGAAAACATTAGAAATTATGCATAAATAAATGTTGGGTCAAATTGATGTTAGAAACCCATTTTACTTAGTCTTTGCAACTAGAATCCTTCTAAAACAGCAGTCCCCAACCTTTTTGGTACCAGGGATCTGTTTCACAGAAGATAATTTTTCCACAGACCAGAGGGGCAGAGGGGAATGGTTTTGGGATGATTCAAGCACGTTACTGTGTACTTTATTTCTATTATTATAACATTGTAATAGCTAATGAAATAATTATACAACTCATCATAATGCAGAATCATTGGGAACCCTGAGCTTGTTTTCTTGCAACTTGATGGTCCCATTTGGGAGGTGATGGGAGACAGTGACACCAGAAGTGTGTTGTCTGAGTCTAGTCTACTCTGTAATCTCAGAGTTTTGGTTGCTGTTACTGCAGAAACTCTGCTTTACAAAAACAGGATGTTGAAAGTGTAAGCAGACATTTTTTAAATTTATTTTTTAAGTTTTATGGTGAGATTTTAAAACAAAATCCAGTAAGATTCAGGTGTATAATTTAACAGTAAGGTATATCATTATATATATATATATATATATATATATATATATATATATATATAGCCTTGTGTATTTACTGCCTGTAGATTTCTTTCTGTCATCATATATTTGACCCCTTTTACTCCATTTACCTGCCCCCTCCCGCCTTTGGTAATCACTGTTCAGTCAAGGCTGTCACTCCATCTGCGCATATACTGACACAAAATGACCAATTTGGTTTTCCTGATATCTAATCATTCAAATACTTGTATAGTTAATGCAGCTGTGGTGTTGGTTGGCAACAAAAGTGCACTTAACATATCCTCTTGCACATCTTCCTAAAAAATATATCTCACAAAAACAAACATTGTTGCCTTGTCAACATTGGTAGACTTGTCAGCTTGGACTGCATACCATGGTGACTCATCAGTCCTCTCTAACAATTATGCCTCAATATCCTCTGCTATTTCATCAATTCAATATAGTTATGGTGTGAGCCAGAAAAAAAAACACATGCCACCTTTTGAAGTTGCAGCTTCTCCTAAAAGTACATGACAAATGTCCTTATCAGCAGGCAAGACCAATAGTAAAGGGCTTCTTAGCTTTTGCAATGCGTTTAGTCACTAAAAATGATGCTCTCAGTGCGAACACATTTGATGAAGTGGTGGCCTTTAATAATTGCTTCTGTTCTTCATGTTATCATTTTTTTTTCTTTTGAAAAATTCCCAAGGCTTGTCTTTTAATACCCAGTACTTGGTCTACATGTGATGAAGCAGTTTTGAAGGTTTCATGGCTTCAATGGATAGCTGGTTGCCATATATTATGCAAAGCAGGCTTGGAGAATGTGAATCACCTGTTGCAATGAACCTGTAATTTAAGTAAGACTCTTGGTATTTTCTTTTAAATGCAGCTTTTATTCTGTTGGCAGTCTTAGAGTCTTCTGCTATCTCTGCATTGGGTCTTTCCCAATTTTCAAAGAAACTCCCCAGTGACGTTTGCTTTTTACTCATCTTGGCTAGGGTTAGCTTGTGGGCTTACCAAAACTGTGGCTGAGACAAGTGTGCAGTATGAGAAAGAGATATGGAAAGAAGAGGTAAATAAAATAGTGGGCAGGCCACGTGCAGACTAAAGTAAGTGTTGGCTTTTGACTTAAAGCCTGCCACCAGATGCAGCTTAATTGTCACTTGCTACTCACTGATAGGGTTTTGATATGAGTCTGCAAGCAATTGATTTATTATGGTCTCTGTGCAGTCAAACCTCTCTGCTAATCTGGATTTGCAGCTGCTTCCCAGAACTAGCATCACTGCCTCAGCTCCACCTCAGGTCGTCAGGCATTAGATTCTCATAAGGAGCACACAACCTAGATCCCTCACATGTGTAGTTCACAATAGGGTTTGTGTTCCTGTGAGAATCTAATGCCCGATGATCTGAGGTGGAGCTGAGATGGCGATGCTAGCACTGGGGAGCGGCTGCAAAGACAGAAGCTTCTCTTGCCCGCTGCTCACCTACTGCTGTGCAGCCCGATTCCTAATGGTTATGGACATCTGTTCTAAAATAGAGTTTTACTTTTTCTCTGTTAGTACTGTACTTTACTTAGACCCAAGCTAGGGAATCCCCTGTTGAGGGTTATACACTTCAGGTCCTGGTATGGCCTTTCTCTTGCCATTATCCTCCTTGTTAAATAAAGAATTCATGGTACCAATGGGATATGCCCTGTCAAAGTCTACCTCACACCTTTGTAGACCATACCCTAGTTTTTGAGACCCCCCAAATCTCCTGCCCAAATAGCAAATAGCTCCTATTTGGCTCCTAGGCTCTGCCTGGACTTCTTTCCCAGTCCATTGGAGGGGAGCCATTTCCCAGGTATGTGTATTCCTAGGCCCAGGGGGTAGATGAGAAACAACTATTTATGAAGAAAGTTTATGGAGCTTGAACACATGAGCCAAGGTGTCCACACATGTGTTCAGAAAACTACATGTGATATGAGATAAAGCTAAGTGTGGAAAGAAAAGACGAATGGGCTACAAGCCAGGATCCAGGATTCAGCTTTCAATACCACCACATTCTGGCACAGAATCCTAAGGTATTCAAGAATTTTAATTTAAACTTGGTTCTATGACATTTTAAAATAATTTTATAAATTAGAGATTGGAATTTCTTTTAAAACTTGATTTGTAGCTTTAAAATATATATCTATTAGGATACAGGCCTCCATTTGTACTTTTGCTCTAGGTCCCACAAACTTAGGGGAGGGTATGTCTGCCTTGGTAAGTGTTACGTATCATGAAACAAGACCAGATTTGTTTTAATAATTTTAACCTGTCCAACAATATAGATCAAAGACACTGCAAACATTTTTTGGAATCTAGCTAATAATATCTTAAAAGTTCTTCATTAAACTCTCAGTTTGTCTCATTTATTTAAAGTTTCCCTTTTTATTCTAAAAGTGAATGTCACTGATTGAGTATTTCAGTTAATTGCGTCAATTAACATTTTTCTGAATAATAATATTTATGAATGGATAGTAGATGTTGTCAGGCACAGTGCAGAAAAAAAACAGTAAAGAAGAGACTAAATTGTAGGGGTTTTATAAGCCCCCTCCCCCAAAAAGGATGCATGTAACTATGTTATTTGAGGAGAATGTTAGGTCCAAAGGGCAAAATGGTGAAAGAGAACTAAATAACATAAATGTTAAATACATAAGATACAAAGAAAATAATGGAGTGCAATAAAAATGCAAACTACAGTGCATTAAAAAGAAAAATAAGGGAATCTGTTGAACTATTGTGTAAATTGTATGAGAAAATGTGGAAAAGAAGTACCTGGAGATGAGCAGATGCTGCCTCCATGATCATGGGCAACACTGTGTTACTTCTGGGAACCACACTTAAAAAGGAATGTGGGCATTTGGAGCATGTCTAGATGAGAGCGAGTGGGGTGGTAAAGGGTCTGACATCTCTCATACAAAGGGATCAAAGGAACTCAGTATCAATAACGCTATCTTCAAATAGCTGAAGGACTGCCACATGCAAGTGCAATTAAATTTCACTGTAGTCTCATTGGCTTTAAGGGCAAATGACAAAGAAGTCATAGAGAAATGGGTTTTGAATGAACTTATACACAAACAAGCTTCTAGCATTGAGAGCTCATCTACACAGTTTCATGAAAACAGAGAGAACATTTGCTGTGTTCATACTGGGTCACTAGCGCAGCCATTCTTAAACCTGGCTGGACATCTTGTGGAGCCTTTTGCAAAAATAGGCATAGTTAGCTACATCACCAGAGATTTGGATTTAGAAGATCTTACAGGTGAATGCTCCTCTGGAGTCCTGAGCTATTCCATAGGGGTCCTGTTGCGCATCAAGAGTCAAGAACCATTGTCCTACTGTGAAATATAAGGCCTGGTGCATTCTAAGACAATGTCTTAGCTCTGAACCGTTGTACTTACTCTTCTCTCTGCTTGTTCTTGAGGCCTCTGAAAGCTTTGCTCCCTCATTCAGGTCTAAAATAGGCCCATTTTCCCATCCCTTCTCTTTTCCTTGTCTTCTTTATCTTCTTTGTACTTACTCCTTAGATAAAATTCCATTTGCCTGTTTATTGGTCTCTTTTCATTGGCATATATGTTTAAATGAGGAGAGTGACTTTGTCTTATTCCTTGCTGTATGTTCATTTCTTAAAACAAAGCCTGGGAAACCATAAATGCTCAACAAATATTTGTTAAATTAATGCATAGATAAATATATAAATGAGTGCTTATTCATTGGTTAACAGTTTGACTGACAGATTAAATGGCAGCCCCCTTTAAAGGAAAGATGTTCAAGCCGAGGTTGGCCAACCATATCTTTTAAGGGAAGTTTGGGAGAAAGCATGAATTATATAGAAAGTTAATCTCAAAAGTTTTTTCCCAGGCACAAAGATTAGATAGAGGATGGTGAAAAACAGGACTAGCATAAAAGGCAGCAGAACTAAGACAGAACTAGAGAGCACTGAAGTGAAACAGCTTGCTGGGAAGCTGGCTGTGACAGCTGACTTGTTGAAATATTCACCACACTTTGGAATAACAGATGTGCATTGAGGAATCTGTGTGAACATTTATAATCTGCTGCTTTCTATGCCTTTTTCCTCCTGTCTGCTTCCCATACATAACAGCTCACTGCCTGGCCATGAATTCCCAGAAAGTCCTTCTTCTTCTTGCCCAAAGAGAGGATTATGTCCACCCCACCTAACTTAACTCTCTGTCCCCCTCAATTCCCTCCACTGCTATTCTTGCCCTTGCTTACTCTAATTCTGTTAAACTGGCCTTCCTGCTCTTTGAACAAAGCAGGCATGCCCCCACCTCCAGGCTTTGCACTGGCTGTACTCTGCCTGGAAAGATCTTTCTCCAGAAGACCATTTGACATCTTCCCTCTCCTACTTCAAGTCTTTGCTCAAATCTCACCTTTACAGTGAGTCTGACTTTGACAACCCAATTTAAAACAACTGTGCCGTCTTCACATATCCTGAGACCATTATCCTGCTCCATGTTTTTCATTGCTCCATGTATTTGCTATTTGACAATGTCCTTTTAAATTTTATTTATTATGTCTAATTGATTATCCAACTTCTTATAACACCTCCTCATCCTAGAGTGCTCATGAGGGCAGTGAAAAGTTTTGTTTGAAATTGTATTCTTTATGAGCAGAAAAGTACCTAGCATATAGTACCTATTCAATAAATATTTATTGATAAATAAATATATATTTATTGAATAAATGTTATATTAAAATTATATTATAACATTATATTATAATGTTATATTAAAATTATATTAAAATTATATTAAAATAAAATCCAGGAAAAAGTCACCAAATAAGTTTTATTTCAATGAAAAAATTTGGGAATCTCTGGTCCTTTTGACCTTAGAGTCCACCTTGCATTTATATTTTCTTCTTTTCTTCAATGATTAATTTATTCAAAAAGCATTTATTTAATACCCCCCTATATAGAACTCCTCACTGGGCCCTTGAAGGAGGCAAAAGCAAAAAAAGACAGTCCTACATAGCTCAAAATGCAGATATGAAGAGAACACATTGATGAAAATGTCCCCTGTCCAAAGACTGTTGGTTATAAAAAAGGTTTATACCACACTTCCTTTGCAAACATGTAAATGTGAGAAATGTAATAGCTTTAATTGCTTAATGGAAATCAGAGATTTATGGGAAGATAAGGAGCTGTCTTTAAAATATTAAGTAAATATTGTGAATTGCTGAAATTATTTTACAGGATTTCTTGAATTATATCCAAGTGAGATGACCCCTGGCAGGAAAGATTGAGTGCAACTGAGTGATTGGTGGGAAAAGGTAGGGGTTTGGGGGGAGTGTTCTTGAGTAGGGTGCAAACATGAGAAAGGTGAGGGATAGAAGAGCATCGATCCGGAATATTCAGGAAACTTGACTCCAACATACAGAAATTACACTCTGTAACCACACATTTCAGGTCATAAGCCAGTAAAAGAAAATGGAGAAAAAATGAGAATCCTGAGGTAATATTAAGATATTTTCATTTGAGATGCTAAAGGCAGGTAAGGTATACAGAGGTAAGAATTTACATGGGAGAAGAGTAGTGCTATGAATTTTGGGATATTGATGTGCCTTCTGTTACTTATATGACTTAACAATTTATCGTGCAGTTTTCTTTTATATCTGTGTTAGTACACTATAGGAAGGTAAACAGAGCTACTTAGGTACCTTTTAGCTGTAATAATATTCAATGAGAGTCTATGAATGATTAATGTGAACCCTGAATTTAACTAGATAAAGAAGTTTTCCTAGACCCTATCAGAAAAGCATTTTAATTTTCTAGTATACCAACTGGAGAAGTAAAGACAATTGATTAACTTAGAAATGGAGAGTAGTAAAAGATAATAATTAAAACAAAACAAAACAAAACAAAACAAAAAACCTTAATACTGAAAGAAAAAGAGGAAAAGTCTGGAGGAGAGGCAGGAAAGATCTGTAAGGATTGATGAGAATGATAAATTTGGGCTCATATGAGACTCTACTTATAACATTATCTCAGATCTCAGGCCTTAATCCTCAAATATGTGGTATTTGATCAATTTGTATGTATATTCTTTGTAACAGTGAAATAAGTGAAAATAAGAAAAAAAATCCCCTCTTTTAGTTTCTTGGTGGTGGCTCTAAAGAGAAAAAAAAATCTAGGTCTACTGAGAAGGTAGGTGAAAACACAGACCTGGAAGCATGGTATAGTTTATAAAATATCTTGATAGAGAGTCAAAGATTTTAGTGTTCTTCAGAAGCTTAGTCATTAACCAGCTGTGTAATCTCAGATAAATTTCACCTGCTAACTAGGTGATTATAAAATTCCTTCCCTACTAAAAAAGGCTGTGAAATTCTGAATTTGTTTTATAAAGAAAAATAATGTCAAGAAGGCAGGTAAAAAGTCCCTCCTCAATATATAGGGCTCTATTCTATGACTTGGTAGTAAAAACAGTACTCAGTAGTAAAAGTAGCAAGCTTCAAGATAACTTGAAAGGGCCAAGTGGTTTTCTTCCACTCTTGCACCCTGTAGTTCCTTGAAATTCTAATCTTGATTTCAGTCTTTTGTGATTAAGTATATTTTTATCTCAGTGGTCATCTTTAAAACACTAGCATTCCTGGAAGGAACAGTGCCTAGCATATAACAAGTGTACACAATATATGTTTACATAGCAGAACTATATATTTACCAGATTATTTATTGAGTAACATGTAAAATGGGTCTTGTGAAGTATTGATACCTATGGGTACAGAATTTAGAATTGAGAAAAGGTTAATTACATAGTTAACTACATAACCAGTGGCTTGGGTGTGACTCCAGCATCAGCTTCACCCATTTTTTCAGTTTTGTCTAATGCATGTTGAATTAAGAAGAAAATTCATTCAAATTACAGATTTATTTTTTGAGAATATTAATGCAGCCTTTTAATCTTGTGGTTCTATAACTAAAAGCAAGAATAAATACCTAATAAGCATTTATTACGGGTCAGGCACAGTTAGTTGTTTTGTTTTCACTTATTATTTGAGCACCTCCTCTAGGAGAGATTTTAGATAATACCAGAGTAACAATATGGCTATTATGTGGTTAATTTGCTACCAGAAAGAGAGAAAAGTTTTCTTAGGTAGGACAGTCTCCTAGTTGGTACTTTTCTAGATAGATCAAATTGGAAAACCCAATCTACTGTAAGTAAAAGGAGAGAAAATCCACTCCAACAAAATGGCACTAGCACTTACTATCTTTACTTCTTAATTTGTATCACCAAACAGCCCACAAACCTTGTGAATATTTTGGTTTGAATGGCTTTAAGGTATAGCAAAATATTTCATTGGTGGCATAGATGCTACCACTTTGAGAGATGAAAGAAGATTAACAGTGACCTCTGGTTTTGGATGTTTCTTCTTCTAAACATCCATATACCACAGAGCTTTTCCTGGCTTGTTTTGGGGAGGTCATTTGGTTTTCCACGTCTGGATACAAGAGATGAGGATGTGAGCTTGAAAATCGTAGTGACATATTCTGTTCCATTTTATTTTATTTTTAATTTGTTGCTATTACATTTTATAAAGACAAGACAGATAAATTAAATAAATTCATTGAAAAGAAAATAGTCTTAAATAGAAGTGAGTCCTAAGTTCTTTAATGAACACTTCTGTTCTTGAAGAAAATGCGATAAGGTCAATGTTGACTGCAGATGATGAGCAACCCAGTTGGGTGTTTATTCTAAATATATCACTGCTGGTATCACCCTTGGCAGCATTGAGCTTCCTCCTTTCATCCAGAATTTCCCACCAAATGAGGAGAGAGCTCATTACTAACCAGGAGGAAAGAATTAACAATAACACCCACAGCAGCAGTTCACTCAACCCTTTCATTGCCCTTCCTTCTGCCCAAACTCCTAGCAGCCTCTGGTGAAAATCATGCCATCGCATATTGCAAATCCCAGGGCCCCTCACACTTCACTTTTCATAGAGTCATGACTAAGCTGAGCAAAACTTTCTTTGCACTCCCCTAGTTGAGTGACCTGCTTCCTCAGCAACATGATTTCTCTAATGAGATTGTTTTACAAAGAGAAAAATAAAATCAAGTGTCAGGGGGTTAGATCAAAGTGGTTTTTATGCTCTGAGGCACAGGATCAGACTGCAGGTATAAATGAGCTTTTGGACCAGAGAAGGTCCTGTTGAGAGCACACTCCCCCATGCCCATATCTCTCCTTTTTCCTCATGACACACCTTTAAAACTGTGGAAAGTATCTCTCATGCAAATACTTGAATTGATTTCAAGAAAGATTCATAAAATATCTAATAGCTATTTTTTTGAGCACTGAGCTTATCCTACACACATTCCTATATCAGTCATTATTACCTTGTTTAACAATTATCCCATTAGATAGAAATGATCATTACTCCAAGCTTATTAAAGGAGAAACTGAGACTCAGAAATGTTGAGTTACTTGCACCAAAACTGAGTGCTACTAAGTAACAGAGCAGAGATTTTAACCCAGTTTTACCTGTTTCCAAAATTTATGAGCTCAGACCCTAAGACACAGCAGGTAGTATATACTTAGCACTGAACTAGGCAATGTGAGGCATTCAAAGATGAAACAGACCAGGTTGTGGCTATGAACAGTTTACAATGTAGTGGTTGAGACAGACATGAACCTAAATAATATAAAGATAATATAAGAAAGAATGTGAAAATTATTTACCACAACAGGGGTACTAAGGAAATGCTTTGTTACCACTAAGTTGTCAGTAAGATAATAATAAAATAGCTATCATTTGTGAAATTATTTTCAATCTGATGACAATTTATTAGGAAGAAACTATGATTATTTCTATATTATAGAAAATGAAACTGTGGCTTACCTTAAATCACCAAAGAAATGTAAGAAACAATTTGGGCCTGGGTTCTCTGACCACAGTACCCACACTCTTAACTTCTATGTAATTCTACATGACTGATAGTAAATAAAAAATATATATATAGGAATTATAACTTTAGCTGGGCATTAATGTATACTTTTTTTATATAGAAAAAGTTTTTTCGGGGGAAAGGGGTTCAGGTCATTCTAGGCAGTAGAAAAATGTATACAGAGACCCATATATGGGATAACACAGCAGGGTAGATTCCAGACACATTGAATAGTCAATTATGAATAGAGAAGAGAGACAGTTCATTACTAAAGCTAAACCCTAAAATATGACTACTTTGTTCTTATTTTACACATATAGTACAACCTATAAGCAAGAAAAAAATTGAGCTGTCATTTTGGAGAAAAATTATAACACGTGGAATGGTATTGTTGATCATCTTTAGTTATTCTATTTTTATCAATTCTTAGTCTTTTTTAACTGGTCTATCTCAGATTTCATTTGCTAGAGAAATATTCATCCAGTTAAAAATGTTTTCTATTATTAAGGATGTGGAAGTCACTGGATAAATAAGAGAGCAATGGACAAGGAATATCTATGAAATTAAAGAGATACAATTCAATTCAAATAAAGAGATAAAGCACTGGCACAAATAACTCTTTATGCTGAATAGCAGGCACATAATGGAGATAAAGATGACATGGTTGTTAGAGGAAGGAAGTGAAACTGAACTGGCCCTTGAGCAATTGATAATCATTCATGGAAAGAAAGAGAAAAAAATGGGGGAATTGGAGTGAGCAAAGGGGGAGGTAGCAGTGAAAGATGGCTGGAGCACAGAATTAACGAAAGGGAGTGTTCCAAGTCTAGGTAAGTATGGAGAGGCTTTGTCATGGCCATGCATACCAAGCTGAGTTTAGATTCTACTATGATGGCAGTGGAAAATCACTGAGGGTTGTTCATAGTATAATGAAAGCAGCAGATCATCAGAACATTAGAAAATTTGACTCTGCAGTAGTAATTTCAAATGGTTTGGAGTTCAAGAGACTGGTAGTGAGAAAGACCACTTGGGACACTACAACTCTTGCTCAGGTAAAGGACAATGATAGTTACAAAATGAAAAGGATGGAATTGGTTGAAAGAAGTTACAGAGAGAGATGATCAACAAGCTTTGTGAATGACTAAATTAAGGAACAAAGGAGAAAAAGGAATCAAGATAATGCTAGATGAGTAGAGAAAGATTTATTAGCATTAAGAGAAACAAGTTGTCATGAAAAGAAAGATCTATTAGCCATGTTGAAATTGAGGTATCTGTAAAACATGCACATAAAATGATCAGCAGGCAGGGAAATTCAGGTCTACAGGTCAGAACAGCTTGCTTTTAAGATTTGGTTTAATAGGCATAAAAGCAATCTTGAAGGAGTAGAGCAAGATCAATGACAGAAAAATGAGGAGTATCTCTGTATTCGGGCAACAAAGAGATGAGCAGCCATCTAAAGAGTTAGTAGAAATTTGGTAAAATGTTATGAGACAAGAAGAGGAGAGTCAACAGTACTAAAAGGTGTAATGTCATTAATGAAGATGTTGGTAACTTTCTGGGGAGGAAATACTAGAGAGTTTGGACAGAAGTCAGCAAGTATGGCCCAAGGAAGCAAACATGATAAATGTAGTCCATTCTTTTTACAATATTGGTACTGAGAAGAAAGAGAAAGATAGAGCACTGGCTTGAGGTACTAGCAGTGTTCAAGAAAAGTTTTTATAATGGAAACATAATTCTATCAATGTCTTTTGGATATGGCCTTGGAATTCAAAGTTCAAAATTTTTCACTCTAAAATAATACACCAAAACTTTTTCCTTAAATGTATAGTTTATATAGAACTGAATAAAAGTCCTCTGTAAAATACAAGGATACTATATATTTTATTTGAACTTCTGGACCATGAGAATTGAATGCTGCATTATGCCAGATAGATGTAATTGGTGAGCTAATGATTTGAGCAGACAGAGTATGTGTTTTGCCATTAAGTCAGACAATTTACTTTCTTTTCTTTACAGATTACTTATACCTGGTTGTGCCTCCAAATGGTGGACTTGTGTAGGTAATAATTTTGCGTGTGTCCTTGTGTCACTGTGTAGCCTGGGGCAAACTGGCTTGTATGAGCCTCTACAACATTTTCTAAAAATAAAGATTACAGACTTGATGATCTCTTAGATTCCACCTAGAAGATAAAATATGTCTTCCCTTCCTTGCTCTAGCTGTATTTGGGGGAGGGTTCTGAACGTATTATACATTACATGTAGGAATAGAAATTCGGTCAAGCTTTAAAAAAAGTTTCAATAACTGAGCACTTAATTACTTATTTGGAAATAAAGGCAACACATGGATGACATTAAACAAAAAAAAATTTACCAATGGGGAAAAAAGAAAGAATGTCAGTTCCTGGAATGTTAAATATAATTTTTGAAAAAAAAATAAAAGGGTAATTTGATAAATAAAATAAGAAAGCATAATTTTTTTTATGTGTCTGGGAAGATATGGGTTTTCTTTGGATTTAATGAGTAAGATTCCCTGTAGTAGTCTTCTAACCTATAATCATTTTGCCAGATACTCAACAGTCTCTTCAGCTATATTCTATTTGGGAAATAGAAAAAGAAGAAAGAATGGAAGAGAGGAAGTAAAATTCATTCAACATGGGCAATTTTGTACCATACTCAGTTTCAGATGAAAGAAAAGTCTTGATTCAAGGATGATGGATAAACTGAAGGCATGAGAGGCCCTGAGAGATGACTTCTCTACTTTCTGAGAAAATGATGTGAAATAAAGAGCCTTCTGAAAAAGTCAAGTGGAAAGAACCTTAGGCAATGGCAAACTGCAATCTTGCCTTAATGGTCCTTGGGGAAGCAGTGGACAGAATATGGGTACTGTAGTCCATATGCTGCTGGTCCTAGCAGAACAAAAGTCCATTGGACATAGGTGGTGCTAAGGTCCAAATTTTTGTGCTCCACCACCACCATTCTCATGCTGAATTCTAACCCCCAAGGTGATGATATTTAGAGGTGGGAATCTTTGGGAGGTGATTAGGTCATGAATCTGATTTATTTAATGTGATTAGTATCGTTTATAGAAAGGCCCTAGAGCTCTCTGAGTTCTGATATAGATGGTGGAGGAGGTAACTGCTGTGCTTGCCCCCTCTCATGACCATATCAAAATTACAACTAAACTTCAGAACAACCACCACTGACAATTGCCTGAAGTCTAGTTGAACAGAAGTCCTATAACTAAAGATATACAGAAGAAGCCATGGTGAGAATGGTAGGAAGGGCAGAGATGCAGAACAGGCTGGTCCCTAACCAACACATGGCAGTTAAAAATCAGTAGGGATGTCTTGTGCTGCGGAAGTCCTCCCTGAAGAGTGAGGAGTCTCTGACCCATGCCAGGCTCCCTGGCCTGGATCCCCAGTGCTGGGAAAAGAAGTCCCCATGACTTTTGGCTGTGAAAATCAGTAAAGAATGTGGTTGAGTGAGATAAAAGACTGCTGGAGTATCAGGCACTCCTCTTAAAAGGCCAATGCACAAGTGTATTTGCTAATGGACTCGCTTACTTTGAGCTCCAGTGCTGGAGGAGCAGCTTAAAGGATACCAGGGACATGCAGGGAGGAACTGAGTTGTCTGGCTTTAATGTAAGGGCTAGAGAGGCAGCTTTCTCCCAGACAAAAGTGCTGGCAGAGGCCATTATTCCTCTGCTAAAACCTCCTCCTACCTAGACTGCACATGCAAATGGGCACCATAGCTGAGTCTCCATCAACCTCACTAACACTGTTTGCCATACCCTGGTGATTCTCAGAGATCCTGCCCCACTCAACTAGCAAGTCCACCCAAGATGCTTCCAGTGGCTTTTCCATACAAATGGCCTATCTTTGCCCATGCTGCAGACTTTCCTAAAAATTTCTCAAAGGTTCACAAACCGCAAACAAGCAGCACCTGATCTTGGCATGCTCCATACTTCTTGCTAAGCAGTCACAAACCCAGCACTTGTGGCAGCCACCTTTGGTTTGCAGTTTAGCCTCTCCCAGGCACCTCCAAGCCCAGCACAATTGGTAACCATCTGAAGATCACTTTGTAGCTCATAATAAGTGGCCCCAGATAGGGCACAGAGAGTGGCTGAACTTGGCTCACAACAGAGGCCCTACCAAGTGGCCCCAAAACAAACACACTCAATGGTCATCTTCAGAATACACCAGAGCAGCACCAAACCACCTCTACAAACAACATACTCAAAGGACAGACTTAGCAGGCACCAAAGCCCTGCTCAATAATGTCAGCCCCTGAACAACAGCTTTTTCACTGTAGTCCTAGCCAGTCCTCACAACCAATCAGCCTGAGGGTCAATTCCTCTCACTGACATGCAAACAGCACCCAAGGCTCAACTATAACAGAGGGCACAAAGAAACCCCACAAAGGACACATCTGCAGCACCTGACTCAGGTGACCAGGGAGACTACACCACTGGACTTCATAGGATGCCTACTATATAAGGCCACTCTACTAAGATGGAGAGAAAGAGTAGCCCTATATAGTACATAGGAACAAACACAAGGAGGTAGACAAAATGGGAAGACAAAGTAACAAGTACCTAATGAATAAACAGAACAAAGCTCAAAAAAATATCTAAACAAAATGGAGACAAGCAATCTATCTGATGCAGAATTCAAAACACTGGTTCATAAGAATGCTCAGTAATCTCATTAGAACTTCAAAAAAAATACATGAAATATTTATGACAAGCAAGGACCTACAACCAAGATTACTCTACCGAGCAAAGCTATCATTTGGAATCAAATGTTAGATAAAGAGCTTCCTAGATAAGAAAAAGCTCAAGAAGTTCATCACCATGAAACCTGTATTAAAAGGAATGTTAAAGGGACTTTTTTAAGAGGAAGAAGAAAAGAAAGATAGGAAATGTAATAAAATGACAATAATCACATACCTATCAACAATTACTTTAAATGTACATGGGTTAAATGCTCCAATAAAAAGACATATGGTGGCTGAATGTATATGAAAATGAGACCTTTACATATGCTACCTACAAGAGACCCACCTCAGATAGAAAGATACACATAGCCTGAAAGTAAAGGGATAAAAAAGATATTCCATGAAAATGAAAACAATAATAAAAAAATACTTATATCAGTCAAAATTTTTAAACAAAGGCTATTAGAAGGAATAGAAAAGGATCCAGTAATCCAACTTCTTGGTATTTATCTAAAGAAACCCAAAACACTACTTCAAAGGGACCTGTGCATCCGTATGTTCATTGCTGCATTATTCACAATAGCCAAGATATAGAGGCAAACTGAATGTCCATCAATGGATGAATATATAAAGAAGAGGTGGTACATATATACAATGGGATAGTACTCTGCCATAAAAAGTGAAATCCTGCCATCTGCAGTAACATGAACAGACCTAGAGAATATTGTGCTGAGTGCATAAATCAGAGAAAGACAAACGTTAGAGATTCCACTTGTATGTAGAATCTAAAGAACAAAATAAACAAAACAAAACAAGAAACAGACATAGATACAGAGAACATTTTGATGGTTACTAGATGGAAGGGGGTTGGGTATATGGGTGAAGCAGGAGGAGGGATTAAGAGGTACAGATTGGTAGTTATAAAGTAGTCCTAGGGATTTAAAGTATAGCATAAGAAATATAGTCAATAATACTGTAATAACTATGTATGGTGTCAGATGGGTACTAGATTTATTGGGGTGATCACTTCATAAGTTTAATAAGTGTCTAATCACTATGTTGTACATATAAAACTAATATAGTATTATATGTTGACTGTAATTGAAAAAAAAATTAAAAAATAGGCCCAGAGACTTTCCCTGCCCCTTTTGCCATGTGAGGATGCAGTGAAAAGCCAGCTATCTAAGAAGCAGGTTCTCATCAGACATTGAATCTGCCAGAATATTGATATTGGACTTTCTAGCTTCTAGGGGTGTGAGAAGTAAAATTCTGTTGATTATCAGCTACCTAGAAAATGGATTTTGTTATAGTAGCCTGCAGATTAAGACAGAGAGGACTCTGCTCTTTCCTACAGTTATTACTTCATCTCCTTCTCTACTTCCGTGGACATAATTTCAGAAGGCCTACCTTATTGGGAGCTTGTTGGGTGGCTGCAACTTCATTTCTTTTTGATTTTGAGACATAGCTCTGCATCTGTTGTATTTATATGAAAGGAGGCAGGATGGCATGTTACGGGATGTCTTTGGGACAGTAAGATAGAAAGAGACAAGAATTTTTCACATCAGGACAATTTTAAGAAACTGTAAAATGTTTTAGTATTTGTAAAAGATAGCAAGGTATCATGACATGTCTGGGTTGTAAATAGCACTCTTCCAGAACCCGAAACTAATTTGAGGTGTTCTGTCAGTCTCCTCTTTTTCTTCTTACTACACATGCTGTAATACTTGTCCCAGGCAATCCCATCAGCTGTGACTTCGTGATCTGGCCAAACCTTCATGATTTTGGCATTAAATTGAATTTGAACTTGGGTCTCAATTCAATTCAGTTCAACTAACATTTATTGAACACCCATTAGGCAAGGTCTTTAACCTTCTCCATAAGTCACAACCAATTCTAAACAAGCAAATTGAACTGAAAGTTTGAAAGAACCACATTTTCTTACAACACTTCCAGTATCTTTCAGTGTTTTTCTACTTAAAATATCTCAGAGTTTTTTTTAGAGGTCAGTATTACTTGGTAGCTGGGATAGCTAAGACACTAGATTTCATGTAGATCTTTACCTGAGTCATGAGAGTAGGTTCTGCCGAAGATTCTGTAGGTCAGATTTAAATTACAAGTAAAGATTCGCATGGGCACAGGTTTGAGTTTCTGCTGCTGGCACTTCAAAAATCAGAACAAATGAATCCTCCACTCTGGATACTTCCTGCTTTTATTAATCGGGTAGTGTTTTTGCCCCTTACTATTCATGAATCCATTTTGAAAACACAGAGAGTGAGGTGTCATGGAAAGAGAATCCTAGGTTGGCCATATAATGAATGTGGGACTCTGGACAAATTACTTGATCCTACCTGGATTCTTTATTTCAGTGCCACATAATATTGGCATATTAGATGACCAATTCTTCCTCTTACATTAATATATTGTTATCAAACAATTTCCTTTATATATTAAAAGAAAATCATTAAATGTAAAACTGGTTTTGTTCTTTGTATTCTACTATGTTTGAATATTTAGTTTGCTTGAGATGTTGACAATATTATTACCATAAAAATATTATTGCCCAAATAATATTTTCCTGATTGAGTCTAGTGAAAACAACAAATAATATGTTTGACAGCCTCCTTTTCATTTACTTTGACATAGAATTGAATTGATGATAGAAGTTCATTTTACTGTGACCTATCAGGGAACTAACAAAGACTTATCACTATCTCCAGAGTTAAGAAGAAAAAGAGACTTCTAGGCAATAAATAAAAGCAACAATCTAAAAAAACTAACCTTTGGGAGCCTGGAGAGGATATCTAAGTCAGGAAAAAGTCATGTCCAAAGTAAATTTATTCAACTCATTTATTATTTATTTAAAATTACTAGATTAGGATCCTACAATATTCTGGGCAGAGTTTTAGATGCAGGAAATATATATAACAAAGCATATAATAGAGTTACCACAATAAAATTAGCTAAATTAGGGGAATTCTGACCCCAGGAAGAAATTTTGGGGAAGTGTAAAAACTAGATCTGAGTAACTTCAGCCTTAGATAAAGCTGCAATTCATAGTCATTGTCATTTAGTTAAGTACATAAACTATATTCATATATTTCATTTTTAACTTTTCTCCACATTATATCTCTTTTATATACTCATGAATTATATCAAAGATGCCATTAAAATAATTTTCATCTTTAAGATATTTTTAGATCACAGAGCATAACGTAACAGAAAAATGTGTGTCTTACCTACTTTTAAAGTTTTTTCTATTTTTTTTTTATGAGAACTTATCATTTACTTACCAAATCATTAACAGAAGTATCTGGTATAATTCCATACTAGAATTTTAGGAGCAATGAATAGGAATGTAGCTCAAAGCAATAACATTTTATGTGAACTATATTTTTTAAAAATGAAATACGATGGTATAAAAAGATAATGTCTTGCATTACGTAAAATGTAAAAATACAGTAGTTGATCACTTAACAGCCTTCATTTTACCACATCTGCCTTAATATTCTATTCCTCTGTTAAAAAGGATGACCAAAGAATGCTGAATGGTATTGGCTTATACTGTATGGCTACCTACTTCTTTCACATTAAGTTGTACGTTTAAACATTGGTTGTGTTTATTACCAAACCTATTTCTCAAAATTGTACTAGTAACTGTAATTAAGTAATTTAACTCAATATTGTGTAGACAGCTAAAATATATGTGCTAAAGAAAAGGTTTTTATTTAAACTATATTAAAAATATTGAAAATAGTTATTAAAATTGCTTAAAAAGTACTCTTGTATTGGATGTGGTCAAGATAACTGTAAAAGAATGAAAACAACTATAAAAATATTGCACAATCAGATTATTTTACAAAGGTCTTTAAGTTTTTATTGCACTTAAAAGAATCTAAAATAGGAATCTGAAGGCAATTTGTTATGGGTGCAATTTATGAGAGAAAAATAACATTGAACTATAATAAGCAAACATATACTCACAAAAATTACTATAATGCTAAATCAAGAGATAAGAGTATGAATATATATGCTCATTTGTGTACATCGAACAACTGAACTATTTATGGGATATATTTTTACTATTTCCATGTTCGAACTGACTTTTCTAAAACTAGCCATTTAAATTTACTATTATATTAGGTTCCTTCTGTAATGATATTTATTAAAATATTTATTAAAATATTTAACAAAAGTCATGATAATATTTTATAAGAGATGGCACGCTGAATAAACTGTAAACCAATTTATATTCTTATAACATGAAGGCACCCCTTTAGTTAAGCAAATATCAATTCATACCATCTTTTAGTAGACTTTGTCCTAAGTAATGTGAGTTTTGAGTAATAGAAAGTTTTAAGAAACATACAAAATAGAGATAGAAAAGAAAGCACATATAAATTTAATTGTCTAGGCTCATCTTATTGCATGTATTTATGTCAATATAGAAGGATTAATAGTGATTTTCAGTACATGAACAATTATAATCATATAAGGCTACCAAAACAAATGTTTGTACAAAATTCCTAATGGAAATGTATTTTCTGTTTCTGTGAATATCTTCCATATGAGACACTGAATTTACCCATTTAGAAACTTGTCTAATTTTTCTTTGAATTCTTAGCACCAGGGCAGCAGGTATTAAGTAAATAATAATTTATTATAAGAACATAAAACTTGATAGTTTTTATTCTATCTGCTTCATTGACCTTCAGGTTCCAGGTATAAGACTTTTGGTATATACAAGAACAAAATAACAAAAGTAATGTTCTTTGACTTTAAAAGCAGGTCTTGAAGGTCACAGAATGACTAGATATCTGTCACAAGATTAGTTTATTGTATATGAATAGAAATGTTCCACTAATGAAAAGCTGTGTTATAACAAATAGTAACATAAACTTGGCATTGGCATATAAATTTCAGTGAAGCCCCAGTCTTAGTTTCTCTATCTTAAGAAAACATAAAATAAAAAGAAAGGAGGACAACTAGGCATTGACTTGATCTCAGGATTTAGCATCATGCTCCTTTCACTGCACCAGATTTCTTCTTGCAGGATGTTTTATTTTTTTGTAAAAATTATTTTTTTCTATTACATTTTTTCTATTAGTTGTATAATAACTTGATACTTATTTCATAAATTCTACTAAAATAAATATATTGCAAAAGAGAACCAGTAATCTGGCTAGTTGATGAAGGAAGAAATAGTAGATTCATGCAATACAATGACAAATGGAAAAATAGGTTAAAGAAAGAAAACAAAGAAGTAAATAGCTTTGCAAACAAATTTAGTGTTTTTTGAGTTAATTATAAATATTGTCAGGTTTCAAGTATATGTCTTTATTATTTTCCCCTTTATATGAAAACCTGGCTTCCTTATGAAAGTGCAAGTATTTCCCATCACAAAGGGTTGAAATTCTGTTGTTATCCAAGGAGCAAATGGGTCTGCTTATAAAAACTAAGACAAAGCTAGACCTTGATGATTATGTTAGTTTCTCCTCTATAAAGTGATAATTATCTAACACTATTAGAGAAACCAACATGCAGTGGAGAATATGTACTTTAAAAGAGTAACGTTCAGAAAAGTATTCTACTCTCTTGTAATCAAAAATTGAACTGTAATATCTCTAGCTTCACTCACAACTTTTGTTTATGCTTCATCTTATAGCCAAAAACATGATGATTCCATCTTCTCAAATTTTATTACATACTAGACACTCTTGATGTGTTTGTTAAAATGGATGTTTCTAGCCCCTTTCTTTCTCCAGAGATTCTGTTTCATTAGGTCTGTGGTAAAGCCTAGGAATGAGCATTTTAAAAATTCTCCAGTAAATTTTTATGCAAGTGATCTGTTGACCACATTTTGGAAACTTTGAACTTTTAGGTTTATATTAAAGGTGAAAATAAAACCATACTAGCATCCATGGCTTTAACAGTCTTTTCGTACATAGCCGTTGACATTAGTGCTTTCATAGATTGATTTTATAGTCTAGCGGAAGGAGATGAGTATAGACTCAAATGAGCATAATATAGTGTAATAAAAAAAGTACTCAGTGAATTTCATGGATGAACAACATAAGGTAAAAAGGACTAGGAGGAAGAAAAGATCATTTTAAGTTGTAAGGTTCAAGAGATGAATTCATTTGAATTAAGATTTGAAAGATGAGCATTTATGTGAAGGAAGAAAGCATTTCAGTAATGAAGCAAAGTATTAAAAGAAAAAAAAAACTGGAAGAAGGTTCTACCTGTGGTGAAGCAGGTGAGCCAGTGAGGTAGGAGCATTGGGTGCATGTCAGGGAGTAGTGGGGACAGAGTTAAGGTGGTCTGCTGGTCTAAAACTTAGATTATAGCGTAATTTTCACTCTTTCTTGATTTGCCTCTGACTTCTCTTCATCTGAATTGGATCTTCCTCCAGACCAGCTGCATACACTCTTATAGGGAGTTTAGGAGATGGCACTTCTTTTCTCTTTCACTGAGAAGTCAAAATGAACCACATTCCCCCCCTAATTGAAGTATCCATCCACAATAAAAACATAAGTTGGATGCTGGTTTCTTACTGCTTTGCTCCTATTGTTAGACTGACTTTTATCCCCTAAAATTAGTTAGACTCTGAGCACATGACAGGCAGACTCCCTGGGATCTTACTTTCTTGAGCCCCTCAGAGATTTTCCTTAATAGACAGGTGCCATAGTCTGATTAAACTTTCTCACATAAATGGGCACTTGCCCAAGAGATGCCACTTCAGCCTCTCAGGTCTAATCTGAAACTGGAATTAAACTGCACATATGGAGATTTAGAGCTTCCTGTTCATCTGCCTTCACTGTTGTCTCTGGGGAGCCTTTCACAGGATCTGGAGTTGTGGGTAGCTCTTAGAGGATCCCACTTTGCCAAGAAAGTCTGACCCAGTCCTCAAACAAGCCTTTGGGGAAATTCACAAACTGCTTCTAATTGCTTCTCTATTTCCCTTAGGGAGAATGCATCTCCTTGTAACAGGCTTATTTAAAAACAAGTTCTCAGAAGCTGTCCTGGTGGCTCAAATCTAGGGATTTCTTAAGAAGACATAATACATGACCAAATCTATAGATTTCCAGTGCAGTATTAAAAGCAATCATTAATAGAGTTTTCATACAGTACTTAATGAGGATGATGGCTGGTGGTAATGATATATTGCTGACTGTATAGTCTTGCCAGGGCCCTCTGGGGAAGAAAGCTGCTTCTGGCTGAGGCATTTACAGTTTGTGATAAGTTATTCTCAGTAAGAACACCCTTGCTGGTGTTGCTGAAGAGATGAAGGACTGAAGGTGAGGTATTAGCTCTCATTGAAAGTAAGAACATATTGACCCTAGGCTATTAAAGACAATCTCTTTGGATACATGCATTGTTATCAATAACACAACAGTTTTCCCTATTTGAAATTCTGCCTCATGTTTCACACTGAACCTTTGGGTGACTATCAATTTGAAACTTTAAAGAGGACTTTATCAACTAAGTTCCAGCTCTTGCAACTTTACCCTCTTACAGTTTAATTATTCCTGATGGAAATAAAATATAGTGGGTTCCAAAGGCTATGAGACCCCACTGTACCTGTTCTGCCAACACTGAAGCAATCATATCTATCACCTACAGGGTGCTTATGTGGCATATCTAACCAGATATGGGCTCCATTTCTTGAGTACTCTCGGTAGTTTCCTTATAACTGTTATGATTCTTACCTTATTTTGCCATGTCTGCTTGGCTATTGAACTGTAAAATCTCAAATAATGGTCTACATATATCTCTAAAAGACAAATCTTTTTTCATATAAATAAATATCTATAAATATCTATAAAATACAATTTGCTCAATAAATATCTATAAAATACAATTTGCTAGAAGCATTTCTAAGATTAATCCAGATCAGGGCTCAGACTAAGGGCCTATCTCTGAGGTATTCACATATGGGGATTAGGAATCATGGGTCTCTGTCTCCTATGTGGAGGACTGAAGGTTGTAATATAACTTTCTAGACTCTATCAGGCTGCTGATATTGTTGTAAAGATGTGAAGGATGAGAGGCAGGAGAAAGCACTTACCAAAGGTCATACAACTCTGAAGCTTCAGAGCCACTGAACTGTGATTCACATTACTTTCATACCAGTGCAATATTATTTTTACTATATCATGCTTACACAAATGGAACAACCAGTGACATTTCAAATATCTTGCCATCAATTGTTCTGGTCCTAGAGTCTAACAACTTTTCCCTCATAAGTGATTGGAAACTTTAGAAGAAATCAGACCTCAGCTTTAAAATATAAAATTACTTAACCACTTTTTAAAAATAGTTTCAACTTAATAGAGTCTTAACTGTCACAGAAACTCTTTGCTCAAGTAGATGGTTCTCAATTATTCACAGATGGATCATCAAGAACAAATTTTGCTTTTGAGTTCTAATTAACATTATACCTATCCAATTCAGTTAAATCTTTTGTTAAGGCATTCCTCGTATAGTCTTCTGAAGTTTTAACCACAATACGAGTTTGAAGGAAAAACTGTTTAAAACTCAAACTCTTAAATAAAACATTCTTTGAAAACTAGTTATATATTTATTTAATACATATTGACTGAACAAAGGATCATTGTCAATATAAAAATTAATGCCATAAGACTTCTCATTTCTAGGTCTGACAAAGTAATTAGTAGTATTATATTAACTCTTCTGTTGAGAAAAAGTATAAAAGTTGGATTTAAAAAATGCACAAAGCTTTTCAAATGCTCACAAAGCAACCTAGACAGATGGATTTTGGGAATAAGGGTTAAGGTCCCAGAAGGGAGGGCAACCATTGAAATAAGTCACATGTTTGCAGCTGTCCCCTGCCCTTCTATCTTTGCAATATTTGTGAATTCAAAATTTGGGGCAAAGAGCCCAGGAAAAATTAGCAATCCCTGTACTGGGAGACACAGATATATACACATATACATAAATAGTACTACCAAAGCAGCTAGAATATGAGGGGGCACAATCCTGGGACCTGTAAGAAATTTCCCCTAAAGGCACATGCCCACTTCTAAGATGTATATGTATGATGCAAGATGCCAAGAAACCAGAAAGAAAATAGCTGCAATAAAGCTAAAAAAATCTAAGCAGATATTTTCTCATTCTCATAATACTGAGTGATGAAGATTGAATTTACATTTGCAAAGGGTCCCTATTAAACAGCACATACTTTCAGCAGAGACCTTTGAAAGATTATGCCCCAAATATAAAAACAAACATGAAAAAGATCAGTTTTGATTGGGTTGAGTCAATTTGCCCATGCTCTAACAAATCCGCTTGGAAGCAGATAGCATTACCCTGGGTCTCTAACTAACATTGTTTAATGCAATTTCTAGTATTCAGTAAAGCACTATTAGACATGCCCAGAAATAGGATTCAATGATCAGTGACTAAGAGAAAATATATAACAAAAAATTCCACAAAAAAGCACCCATAGGTGATCCAGGTATTGATGCTATCAGACACAGATTTTAACACCTTATAATTAATATGTCCAAGAAAATAGAAGACAACTTGGATAAGCTTAACAAATAAATAAAATCTCCAAATAAGAAAATAAACTAGAAAGCTCAGAATTTGAACCAATACTCAAAAGATAGATGTAATGATTAGAAGAGCAGCAGAAGACAGATTGAACAGATTTAAGTATAGATAATTTTTTAAATGAAAGTAAATATAGTAATAGTTATAGAAGATACATGGAACATGAAAGAAAGTTTAGAAGCAGAAGAGAGGGGGAAAATAACACAGCATCAACATTTAAAGAGATACTTACCAAGAAATTCCCCAAACTAACGAAAGATTCAACAATAAATTCAAAAAGATCTATAAATATAAAGAAGGGTATATTTAAGATTACCACAGATAAACACATCATGCTGTAACTACTGAAAATCAAAGAGAAATAGAAAGTTAAAAACACCTAAGTAGAGAAAGACATATTCCCTTCATAACAGTGATAATAAGACTGGCAGATGAATTCTAAACAGAAAGCGGGGAAACAAAAGACAATGGAATGACATATTTAAAATGCTAAAGGAAAATATACATTAATCTGGGATTCTATACCAGTGAAATAATTCATTAAAAACTAAAAGCAAAAGTAAATTCCTTTTTCAAGCTAAACATAGAAAATTTATCAGCAGAAGAACTACACTAAACACTAAAAGAAACATAAACAGGAGTTCTTCAATCAGAATTCAAATGACTCCACATAGAAGCACAGTAATGCAGAAAAAAAAAAAAAGCACCCTAAAGGGTAAATGTGTGGTCAAGCTAACTGAATATTTATAATCTGAAACAAAAACAGCATCTTATAGTGCTTTAAGATATATATATTGCATTAAAATATGCTATAGAATAAAAGTAGGAGGTGGGTAAATGTAGTTGAAGGGTTACTTCACATGGAAAGTAGTAAAGGTACTAATTTAAAGTCAACTTTAAGGATTACTGAGGTAACAAAAGAATAATTACTGAAAGTATCGAATGAACAAACTAACAAATATGGAATCATTTTTAAAATAGGTGATTAATCCAAATGAAAGTATGAATGAAGAAAAAAATTAAAAATAGATGTGACAAAGAGAAAACTAATAATATGATGGCTGGAAAATATCAATAATTATATTAAATATAAATACATAAAATATTATAATTAAAAGTTATGTCATCAAACTAGATACTAAATGATACACTGTTTCAAAGAGGTATATTTTAAATATAAAAACTTTTCTTTTTTAAAAAAAGGTATACCATACAAACATTAAATAAAAGAAAGTTAATGTAGCTATACTAGAATTAAAAAATAAGTCATGGGTTACTATTAGAGATAACAAAGACATTTTATAATAATAAAATAATAAGCAGAATATATACAATCCTATATTAGGATACACCTAATTGCAGAGTCTCAATATATATAAAGCAAAAATTGCCAGAACCAAAGAGAGAAATAGAAAAATCCGCAAAGTAGATTATTTTAACATATCTTTTTCAGTAGCTGATAAAATAAAAAGACAAAATAAATAAGGATATGAAAGAGTTGGAAATTTTAATTTAATAGAGACTTAATTGATCTATATAAAACACTACACATAAACACAGCATTAGACTTTTTTTCTTTTTTTTTCAAGTGTACCTGGTACATTTACCAAAATTTACCATATCTTTGGCTATAAAGCAAGACTCAAGAACTTTCAAAGAACTGAAATCTAAAAAACAGTGAAATTAAGCTAAAAATCAATAATGGAAAAGTAACCAGAAAAAAAATACAAATATATCAAATTAAGCAATACCTTTCTAAATGAGTCATAGGTCAAAAAACTTACAATGGAAATTATAAATATTTTAAACAGTATAGCAATAAAAACAAGGCATATCAAAATTTGAGGGATATAGTTAAATTAATATGTAAAGTAAATTTATATCTTTACATATACTTAAAAATTCCAAAAGGTTAGAACTGATATAAGAATCTATTTCAAGAAGCTATAAAATAAATAGCAATTAAAACTCAAATAAATAAAGAAATAACAAAAGGTAAAAATTAATAAAACAGAGGACAGGTATACTACAAAGAAAATAAACAAAGCCAAATATCAGTTATTTAAAAAGACTGATAAAATTGATAAACCATATGTGAGATTATTAGCAATGAGAAACCCCTCAACACTTGTGAATATCAGGAATAAAAAGGTGTATAATACTACAGAATTTGTAGACATTAAATATATAAAGATTAGATGTAAATAACTTAGTGCCAATATATTTGACAATTTGGATCAAAATAATGTATCTCCTGAAAAACAATTTCCTAAAATTGGTACAAGAAGAATCAGAAAATCTAAATAGCCCAATAGCTATTGGAGAAACTTAGTGCTTAATTAAAATCTTTCCACGGAATGAACTGTAGGCCCTTCATTAATGAATTCTTGCAAACATTTAAGCACAGAAAAAAATCTGAAAAAAAAAACCTCTTTCAGAGAATTTAAAAAAAGGGAGAACATTTCCAATATTACTTTTTTGAAGTCATTATAACTTTGATAACAAAGCCTGATAAAAAAAATTGCTAGGAAAATAATAAGCCAGTTTTTCTTGTAAATATAGATGCAAAAATAAAATGTTAACACACCAAAATAATATGTATTATCATAGAAAACATTTCAAACCCAGCTATATTTTTTTCTCAGAAACTCAAAGTTGGTTTAACACTTGAAAATAATCAATGTAATTTATCAGATTAACAGAATTAAGAAGAAAAACTACATGATCTCTGTATATGCATAAAAAGCTTTTATTAAAATTTAGTTATCATTCATGATAAAAATGCTTAGCAATTAGAAAGACAAAGATATTTTCTCAATCTGATACAGGGAGTCAACTAAACATCTTCAGTAAAAATTATATTTGATGATGAAATATTGAAAGTTTTCCCTTAGAAGTAAATGAGACAAGAATTTCTGCTATCCCTTCTAATCATACCATACTGAAACTTCCAAGTAATGCAATAATGCAAGAAAAATGGAAGTTATAAGAATTATGAGGGAGGAACATAACTATCATTATTTGCAGATGACATAATGGTGTAAATGGCATATATACAATAACTAAATGAAAGATGACAAACATTAAATAGTACATACTCTGGAATCTTATTTTATTTAAGGGAAGGAGAAAGGTAGGAGAGAAAAACTTATATCTGGTGAAAGAAGTAATGATGAGAGTGGTTACTTTGGGGAGAGGTAATAATGAGTAAAGGCACAAGGGAGTCATCTGGATCTCGTAGGTTTTTATTTCTCAACATGTAATGCGGTAACACTGTGTTCACTTTATTAATTCATTAAAACATATGTGTTTAATCTTTACTGTATGCACATTATAATTAAAAGTTTCTAAAATTAATTATTAAAATAATTGCCTAATAACCCATGCCTGTAACAGACTTAGTTCAAATTGACAAACTGGCAATTAAGTGTGATAACAATTTGTGAATTAACTGGTGGGAGAATAGAATAAACTGAGAGAGGGATGAACTTGGAATGAGCCAGCCTCAACAGGTAACATACTTCTCACTGTGTTTCTGTGCATTCTTGTCACGTTACAGCTTATTCAGGCATCTCCAAGCAGGGGGAGCTGGATAATAAAAGGGCCACTGTCAGGGGTCTGCCTCAGAACTACACATTTAGGAAAGTGTTCATGAGCAAGCTCAGAGAGAAACTCTCTCTATGTACAGGTGGAGCCTTTGATTAAGCTATGCAGAAAGCTCATTTTACTCTAGTATTTTACAGTAGCATTTGAATGTAAAATAGAGAAAATCTTGGGGTCACATAGTCAAGTCCAAAAGCATTTCAGTTTCTTCTGAATCAGGTCCTAACTGTAAAGATGCCCTAGTTAAAATGATAAGGATTCCCAAATGCACTTATCATCATAAGTAATAAATAATATTACAAAGACAAGAGTTTATTGGATGGAGATTTCATTCATTTGGTTTCCAGTTCATTTCTGCTTCTCTTCTCTGATTATTCAAAAAGCCCTAGGGTTTATTCAGGTTCAGTAAGCTTGTTTAGGGTCTGAGCAATAGTGGACCAGATTTAAGAAGAAGATAATGTGACAGTAAGATACATACAAAGAACTACAGATAAAATAAATTTGAGATATAAAGATAATTATTATAATAGAAAAGCCACTACTGAATTCTTATTGCATACTGTTTCTATGTAAAACATTTTATTATTTAATTTAATCTTGGCATCATTAATCCCATATTATAGATTAGGAAAGTGAGGTTTAGAGAATTGAAATAAATTACCCAAAGTCATCAAGAGAGCTGGTAATTGAAAGAGCTGCAATTTAAATCTCTTTTATTCTTTCTCAGAGCTGTTTCTCAACCACTGCATCTCACCCATCGTCCAGGAATGACGGCCACAAGGGCATGTCCTTTGTGAGTGCTTCTCAGATCCCCTCATCCAATTTCTGCCCATTTTTTCTTCATATACACTGTTTTGTTTTAATTTATTTTTGGAGAATTAGTGCAATCAGTTTTGATTATTGGGTGATTTTCTATGGTACATTGTCATCCTTAGCCATTTTCTACACATTCCAGTCATTTTTACCTTTTAGGTCTCAGGTCAAATATCTCCTTCTGCAACAGGCCATTCTTGAGCTCCTTTAACTAAAGACCTACCCGCTGGGCCCTTGACCTCCTCTTAAATCACCCTTTTTTTGTATGACACATAATAATCTAAGAATATTTTGTGCATGTGACTTTTGATTGTTTATTTTCTGCCTTATCTCCTAATCTTTCTTCCTTATTCCCAGCTGGCATATTATATTTATAAGGTACTTGACACATAGTTGTTGAAGTTTTGTTTGTTTGTTTTCTGAGCCTGCTTGTTTGGATGATCTACAACTTTTCTTCATCTATCTCTGGCACCTGGGTGGCCAGGTAGAGTATAGTTTTACTGCATTCCACATAGGGTTTTTGTTGATGGACAGCATCCTACTTCCATTTCTTTACCCTTGGATGTTCATGTACATAGCTCTGTGAGCTCATCATACTGACGGGATGAAACTGACCTGCCTGCTCCTCCAGATATACAAGTATAGAGATAATATCATGGACAAAAGGAAATACCAAGTTCTTCCTGATCCCCAAGGTAGTATCCCTGTATAAAAGTAACCAAGAATGTGTAAAAGTAACCAAGTTTCTTTTTATTTTGGAAATCATTAGTTTTTTACAAAAGAGAGACATAGAAATTACTTACATGAGATTTCAGAACTTCAGTGGAATGGGCAGCTTCACATGATACCATTTCAGCAGTGATTTACTTCAGTATACATACATTCCAAAAATGTTACCATCTCCAAATAAGTAACAATCTTTGTTGTCTAGAACTACTTTGGTGCCTCCATAATTCTGGAAGAAGTCTATCTCCCACTTTCAGGCTAACTGGTGAAATCTCTCTGCTCTTTTATTTAGAGTTCAATCTAACAGCTACTACTGTTGCTTGCAATACTTTTCCTTGATATTTTTCTGGAAATATAATGCTTCCTTTGGTTACAGTTTCTGAAGCACTCCTTTCACTACTTGGTCAAAGAGAGTAAGAAACTTTCTAAATGCCTGTCCTGCCATCACTCTAACGTAGGCAATTCAAATTTTGCTTTCACGCTGCAGCAGCAAGGAGAGACTTGCTGTCCAGCCATCTGAACACTTGAACTTTGGAAAAGACCAAATTACTTTTTAGTTAAGGGGCCAGGGAAGTTGAAACAGACATGACAAATACACAGAGAAAGAGGACTGGAAAAAGAGCAAGGGTCTGATATATTCTTCTTCAATGCATCAGCGGCAGCACTGAGATAGAACACTCAGCTTCACTAAAGCCAAGCTCTTTCAATGTCAGGGACAAATATAAACTAGAATAAAGGGCAATATGTTTTTAATCAAACATATGATTTTAAGATGGCTGGCAAAGAAAAGACATTCTTTCTTGAGCTCAGCATTTATTAGATGCTACTTTGTGATAATTTCTGATCAAAGAAGACACTGGGTTAGTCTCTTAAAGTAGTTCCATAATTATTTCCTTCTAAATGTACTATATCCTGTTACCAGATTGGTTTCTGCTGTCTTCTGACCCTGTGAGTACATCTATTCCATGGTAACTTATGTCAGGCCTTCTGTACTTGACTTTGGCATCACCCTTCCACCTGTTTGCTTCTTAATGTTGCTAATATTTTCTCTTATAACTTGGTACATTAGCTCATGCTCAATCTTTGAATCCTGAATAGAATTTCTATGATTTCTTTTTGTTGTTGATAGGCATGGAAGTATGGTATTTTTATTTGAAGAAGTCTAGTACCCATAAGAGGCCAAAACTCTACCACTCAAGCAGGAAGATCCACTGATGATAGAAGCAGAAGTCCACCACACACCACATCCTTTTTCAATAGTTACAACCACTATGCAAATGGCTTATGTTGGAAAATAAAACTTATTTGTTTAGAGAACTTTTACTTTGAGCACTCTGTGGTCATAGACCAACCTAACATTCAGTGATGCCTTGTCAATTCCATCTTAGCCCCAAGCTGCATTGTGAGCATCCTGAGTACCCGTCACCAATATATTTACTTTTTATTCTTCTTTGGGAAAACTTAAACTCCAATATAGCTGTGGCCACAGGATATAGTTATCTCACCTTCAAAGGGACATTAGAAATAATAACTAATTCACTAGTTTTCTTGAAATTACATGACAACCATGTCACCACTATGAGTTCTGTGCCAGAACAAAGGACTGAGAAATTTGTGTTTCCATGTCCACCTCAGATGCCTTTGTGGTATAGTTTCAATGAACTTAATTTGCTTTCACCTCAAAGCCCTGGTACCATACTTGTAACATAGAACATGCTCTCTTAAACCATAAGATTCTCAACTATAACTGAATTATCACCTAATTATGGATGGTCCTTCCTTGTCTACAACCTCTGTGTCACTTCCAACTTTTGTCTAGCATTTTCAGGTGTATGCTGGCCAGGTTTCCCAAAAGTAGAGTGAGGGAAGGAGGACTCCTCTGGTCTCCAAATGGGAGGGGTAAAGAAAAATTCTACTGTAGACAAAAATGTAGTAATAACCATTTCTGAGCCTGTTCTAATTTTTGAGATGAAGGTAATTACTTTTTTTTGCTTCTTTATTCCTATATATGTACACACACACACACACACACACACACACACTCATTTTATGAAAGATTTGAGGTGTTACTTAAATACATTGCTATCAAGTTGTGCAATGCCTTTCTTATGTCTTCTTAATATAACTTTAAATTTTAGAGAGAAAATGACTACCTGTAAGTATTGACACGCTAATTTTAACAAATTTTATAAATATATGTTTTATTTTCCACCTAAATTATAAATGACTAAAAGGTAGAAATCATTTCTTTAAGGATCTTTGACAGGCTCAGAATAGTGTTTCTAAATGGTGGGCATTTAAAAGCTTCAAAGGTGTTTGTGAAATTCTATGCTGGTATTGTTAGTATTTTTCTTCAATTTGCTCAGATATTGTAAGCCATGTGTGATGAGCGGGGAGAAAATGGAGGGCAATGTGAGGTTGATATAACTTCCCTGAAGGTCAGCCAACAAGCTGGGGGAAAGGACGGAATTAGAACTCACACCCCTTCATTTTCCAGGCTGTTGCTTAGCCCAGTGAACCCCACTGCCTCTGACTCAGAGCATTAATATAGACTGTGAAACACAGATTGCCTGAACATATGGCAGAGAGGATGGAAAGATAATATTCCATATCAAGATTTGTTCCTGCAGACAGTTGCTTGTAAAGGCTGTTTTTCCGCAGAAAACTCAGCAAGTGAGGCGTTGAATGCTTTTCTTATTATTGTCTCCAAATGACACACTTCTCCCCTTGAATGAGATCAATTTCTGGGCATTCCTATTGTCAGGGGAAGCTGTTGGAAGAGAGGTCTAGAGGTGCTTAGGCCTCCCCACAGACTGTGATGGGGAATAAATGATAAGGCCCATGCTGAGTACTTAGTGCTATACCTGGAGGGGGTGCCTAAATATTGTTCTCTCTCCTTCCTCAGCAGACTACATCATGTATTCAAGACACAGGTTCTAGAAACGTCTCTTGATCTAGATGCTTCTATTCTCCTTAGCAATTATCTACAATATTCTATGCTCTTAATAGGCTTAGCTATCTTTATCACTATAACTAGATTCTACTAATAATCTAATCCAAGGATATCATACAATTCATTGGGCAAATTATTATGAATTTTAGATTCAGATTCTTTTTTGAGCAGGAGATAGAAATACAAGGATTGAAGAGAGAAGAAGGAAATCAGAACAGATGAGACAGCGTTTGAGACTTCCAAGGCAGAGAATCCAAAAGTGCAAGGACTTTAGCTATAATTCAGGGCTATGTTTTTCAAATTGGTGGATCCTCCAAAATAAGAAAATGGGGAGACAGCATGGGCAGGGCCCTGTATCCCCCTCCTTTTATATATGTAGAGTTCAATGTCAGAGTTTGGTTGGAAAAATAGAGGGTTTTGTAACTAAAAGACATTTTAAAAGCCTTATTTACAAAATGGTTGGTTCTATACAATAAAGTGTAGTAGTTAAGAGCATGAGCATTGATTATCGGCAGAATATAGCTCTGCATTTAACTAACCCTTTGAACTTGGACCAGCTGCTTAGCACCCCTCTGCCTTAGTTTCCTCATCTATAATTTTAGGGTAATAATTGTGTCTATCTCATAAGTTTTTAACAAGATCTAAATGAGATAATACATGGAAGTGCTTGACATTGAGACTGGCATATTGTAAACACACATTAAAAGGTAACTGCTGTTATAATTTTATCATTGATTTTACTATTACTTTGCTTTTATTATTGCAACTATTCCAATAAGTTGGATTCATTATCCCAATCTACTTTGAAATTTATGTAGAATGCCACAGGACTCCAATAATATGACCATGAATGATAGGTCCTCCACTCATGGAGATAAGAGCATGAAACATTCTTGTGGCAATAGGAATAGAAAAAAGCACTATGTGAGGATGGGTATTTCAGGGTCTAGGCCATGCTGACTGGCTGAACGTACCCAGTGCCAAACCAAAGATTTGTGTCTCTTACTGTTATGGATAAAATTGTGTCATGTTTTGCCCCATACTCGCACTCTCCAGTAAATTCAGACCTCAGGATATGACTGTATTTGAAAATGCATTCTTTAAAGAAGTAATTAATTTTAAATGATGTAAATAAAGCAGGCATAATCTAATATGATTGGTGTCTTTCTAAAAGGAGGAAATTTGGACACATATAGAAAGAAGATGATATGACCACACAGGGAGAAGACAGCCACCTATAAGCCAGTGAGAGAGGCCTGGAACAGATCCTCCCTCACAGCCCTCCAAAAACAAGCCCTGCCAACACCTTGATATCAGACTTCAAACTTTCAGGACTATGAAAAATAAATTTCTGTTATTTAAGCCAACCATTCTGTGGTACTTTGTTTTGGCAGCCTTAGCAAACTTCGAAGATTTCATATTTTAATTTAATTCAGAAAACTGGCTTTTCTTTAACAATCCAGGGGAAACAAACTGGGGCCTGATACACTCCCCTAAAATTCCAGTTCTATTCTTCTTTTCTCCTAAGTAGAATGCCACTGGTATATGTTGGGATCTTTTAGGCAACCCCAAATCAGCATTTATTTTCTTCAGCCAACACATTTCAACCAGCTTCTCATCTGGTATTCTCCGCTACACCTATCCTTTTAGTCATTGTAATGGCATCTCCAGCATGTGGTTGGCATTGCTTTTCAGCTGCACACTGGGACCTGGCATATTCACTACCCATAGAAAAGACCTAAAGAGATATCGACTGAGGTTTTAATCAGACAATACAAGGCCTGCCACGATAATGCCTCCGGAATACCCTGGAATCAAATGCTAAAAAAAGGAAAATAAACAAACAAACAAAATCATTAAATATTTTTCCCACCAAGATTTTTAAAAAAAAAATACAGCTGCACCCAAAATGAAATAGCTATCAAAGAAATTACCTCCATTAGCTGTCAGTTCACAGCAACTTCCATCAGCTGGTGTGCCTGAGCCTGTGGGAATATTTTCCCAGCAGCCTCCCACATGCCAAACTTGACTGCTCTGTGCAAGCCACATTAAAGCTGTCTGCCATCAATCCCCAGGTTTCCTTTGCAGCAGCAGCTTAACGAGGTGAGGTAGCTGGCATCACCAAGAGGCAAATGCTATTTTAGAGGGACCGAAAGAGCAGTGGTGGAGAAAAGCTTGACATAGGCCATTAAGCAACAGGGTTTTTCTCCTAAGATCTTCTCATATTGTTATTTTTATGCAGATATGTTGTTTTTGAACTTTGGAAAGTCAGAACAGCTATGGAAGATGAATTAAGAAGCATGAAATCACAGCATGCTGGCCAAATAACACAATTTATCCTTATGGAGAAACTGGAGGACACTATTCCAGTTTCTTACCAGGCATCTCTTAGAGATTAGAGACCCATTTCCTCCCAGGATTGGGGGCTTCATGTTGGGGGCTTTCTTTAGAATTTGCAGTGAGAAACATTTAGAAAAGCACGTTTTCTTTTTGCCTTCTCAGGCAAGTCTGGCTTGAAATATATTCACAGTGTATGTATATCACCATCAGGGGAGTCAATCTAGCTTTTTCTTCCACATTGCCAATAAAGGGGCCTCACTTCTGGACAAGATGAGAAGCAGCTCAGTAACTTCAGACAGAGAAACAGTCCCTGAACCAATTTTCTGTGCTACCAAACAATACCATGTGGGGCAGCTCGGCCTTTTCCTTCATTCCTTTCCTGGAGGCCAGTTTCACAGATTGCTTAAAGACCACAGCAGTGCTCGGTCTGGAAAGGCTTCTGGGAATAGAAGCTGAACTTCTATTTGAAATGCCTCCCTCCTGCTGTTCTTAAATAACACTGACAGCAACAATAGGCATTCATACCAAAAGGGTCCTTCAGAACCTTTATTAAATCCTTCCAAATATACTCTTTTGCTTCTAACCAGCAAAGATATTATGCTTTGTGACAGATGCCCAGAAGATGGTTGCATAGTTTTTGGCTATTGGAACTATGTGCTAAAATAACTCCCTTATTTGGCTCTGACACATGCTCAGCAAAGGCACTGGGCTGCAAGTTTCTTTGACCTAGTAATGTGGTATGCTATGTTTTTTAAAACCACAGAAACTCAGCAAAGAGACCTAAATTATCCACTTGCCCAACTACATGTTTGAATGTGTGACACCTAAATTAGCACTGCAACCATGTAGCATTCCAGTCTGGACTTGAAATGTTGGGATAAAGAACATAGATGTTACTATCTCCTGCATACCACCTCTTATTGAACACTATTTCCCCCTTAGTATGCTTAAACTCTCTTTTTACTAATTCCATTTAACCTATCTCTTTCTCTAGAAGCCATGAGTTTAATGGTACTTTATACAGAACATGACCAGTGCTGGAAGAGTAACATTTTCTTCATGTCTTTTATTATACAATTGGAGATAATTCTCTAATGACCCAACATGGCATAGTGAAGATATCTCTGACCTTGGAGTTAGAATATACAAATGTGAGTTCCAGCTTGATGAAGTACTATCTTGTAAATTGGGAGGCCTATCAATTTCACTATCTATTTATAAAATAGGAATAAAGTTGTATGTCTTCAAGAGGGTTGTTGAGAGAGTTAAATGGGATAATATATGTGAAAAGAATTTGAAAATGGAAAATTGCTACAAGTATATGGTTTATTCTTTTCTTTTTTATATATAACTTATTTGTTACTCCTTGAAAAATTGTACTAAAATGAGTAAAAAGGGAAAAGGGCAAGATCATAGTGATTTAATTAGATCCACAGGACATTGCCTTTACATGGATAGATGGAGCCCCTAGCTTTTTGCATTTCAGCACATTGATATGTGGTTACTTAATATGCAAATGAAAGGCCTCAGAGGGCAACCAGTCTCTGCATGTGCCAATTAATCAAAAGAAACAGTATCATCCTTTAATTCCACTAATTAGAGGATCATCCATAAGCTACTAGGTTTCTGAGCTATTGAGGTTTAATAAATTTGCAATAAATTACAAGTAATACATTAGAAAGGGACTAAACTGCTACTGAGTGATATGATGAGAGGGAGGCTTAGGTTATCGATGTATTTAGAGTTTTTTTTTTCCTTAAATTTCTTATTGTTTTCTGTCCTAAACAGTTCTGAACACCTTGGTTGTGTGGGGCCATATATCCCCATGGCTTACTCTACAAGGGGTCCAGAAATAATGTAAGTGCAACTAATAAATAATGTGATTGGAATTTTTACAAATGTATAATTCATCTAAATGGCTGCTTGATTTAAAACAGTCACTTTGTGAATTTATACACTTGTAGCTAAAAATTAGGGATTCCTTTGAGTGTTGCCCTCAAATACTCATTTATTTATGTGAATCTCCTCATGGGTGGTAAATTATAATCTGAAGATAGATTGGAATTTGAAGGCAGCTAAAAAATGTTTGGATCTAAACTAAATAACTTCTTTTCATCAAATAATATTTTGAAGAATTAAAAAGCTAAGACACTGACATATTTTTTTGCAATTTATATAAAAGATGAAGGGTTAAAATTCAGAATAAATACAAAAACTCAAAATAATTAAGAATAGAACAAAGAGCATAAAAATGTAAAAGATATGAACAGTAATTCATAAAGGACTAATAAACATATGAAAAGTTGAAACTTTGGTGTTTTCAGATACAAATTTTTTAATGGTATAATATTTAACATATCATTTAGAAAAAATTTTAAATGTCATATAATTATAATTGTGACAATACGTAGGAAAAGAAAACTTTCTTAGTCTTCTGGTGGATGTATAAATTAGTATGACCCTGTAATAGACACTGCTAGTTATCCTCAATATTTATCTTTCTCTTCCTTCTCAGTAATAAGAACTTCATTTTTAGCTGGATCCATGTTCAAGTAGGATAAAGACCTCACTTCCCAGTTTTTCTTGTAGCCAGATATGGCCATATATCTTCTGAGCGAGGGGATACCAGTAAAAGTGCTGCGTGCATTCTTGGGGAAGGGGCATATACACTTATTTCTTTCTCCTTCTTACTTGCAGCAAAATGTGGATATCCTGGCTAGAACTTCAGAAATCGTTTTTGATCCTGAATTGACCTTGTGGAAGAAAACTGTTCTTATGATGTGACCTGTACAAGAAGGAGCCCGAGAGTCTGACATTGTGGTGTGCCTTAATGTCTATGGACTGGCCACCTCCAGACTTCTTGAACTTGAGATAGAACTGCATGACTTTATATTGAATGTTAACTGTAATTGAAAAAAAAAAAAACTAAAAATAGAAATGCATGGCTTTAAACTTCTGTGATTTTAGACTTTTTATTACTCCCAACCCAACCCAATCCTAACCAAATGACTTCACTAGGAAAATATTTGGTATTATCTTATAAAGTTGAAGATGTGCATATCTTACTCTCCTAAGTATATGCCTTGAAGAATCACATCCTGCGTGCACCAGGAAGCATGTGCAAAAATGTTCATAATAATAATAATATGGTTCTAAGACTAAATATTAGAAATAACCCCAAAGTCCATAGATAAGAGAATATATATTTATTGTACAGTTTTCATTCAATAAACTACTAATACACATCTAGGAATAAAATTTAATTTATAAGTATAATTTATAAATATTCAACAAGGAGTTTCAAACAATATATTCTTTGAAATCATATATATCTATATATAATTTATAAGAAAAAGCCAGTTGAGTGATAAATCCAAATTTAGGATAGTCATTACCTGTAGTGTGAGAGGCAGAGGAGCTGCAATCAGAGAGGGGCACAGTGGGAGCTTCAAATCATTGATAAGCTGCTTTTAAAAAAATACTAGCAGCTAAGTACAATATTAATTTTAGTATTTTTATTTTTAACTTACATGTATATTTTAGATATTCTTTTGAATGTATAAAAATTTAAAATGACAATGGGAAAAAGAGTAGGGAGGACAAAGTAGTATTCAGATTTTGAGTTGTGAGAGTGAAGTAAATTCATCTCTGGGGACATGAAGAGATTAAAGTCTGACTATAACAGTTAGGCTTAAGTATAACTACTATAGCAGAGCACTTCTTTCACTGCTTTTAACTGTGCAAATAATTTTCAAGGACATGCAATTCAAATGAACAAAGGTGACCACCTCTTTTGGCAAAGAGACTGAAAGCTCATATCTAATCGCCACTATTGTAACTGTCTCCACCATTGCTACCACCTTCACCACTGTCTTACTATCATTACTATGTATTAAGACTTTTATGTTCCTGCCACTTTACTAGGTGCTTTATTTTATTAGCTCAATAATATTTAACAATCAAATGACCTAGATATTATTAACCCTTCATAATATCTGCTCAAAGTTCAGCTCACAGTGGTCAATAAATGAACTAGCCTTGTCATAGCCAGTAAATAGCAGTGCCTGGGTTAAAAGAAAACTTGTCTGTTTCTAAAACTCATCCTTTCAATTATTATACTGCTTCTCCATAGCCCTCATTTCAAATATGTCTGTTTTTACTGTCACCCCTTCAGTTACAATAATGGATACCATGGGTTCTCTGAAAAAATATTCATTGTGTTTTAAAGGAGTTAACAGAAAAATGAAAATAGAGTAAATATATATGACTCATTACTGATAATTCCTCTGAGAGGCTGGGAGATGAGACACCAAGAGAAAAGAAGCAGAGCATTCTGAAATATTGAGGGCAAAAAGATAGAAATAAGGAAGACAAATTAAAACTGATGAAATAGGCATGAAAAAGAAAAGGATCAGGAGAATAAACAAAATAATAAGACCATCCTAAAGAATTTATCTTTTCTTTCCCCAAGAAGCCTCTTTCTCACCTTGGAATAGGTGTTTCATCTTTTGAAATGAGTTAGATAAATAAGAAGAAAAGGTTGAGAAGTAATTTCAAGTACACATAGCAAACAGTGGGATAGATTGCTTTTCCCTTGCAAGCCTTTCATCCAGAAAGCTTTAAGGTCTCATAGTTTTGGTGATAATTAAGGCAGTAATAATAATAATAATAATAATAACAATAATAATAATAATAATACTGCCTAACTGGTGTTTTCCCCTTGGCAGCATGTGTATACCAATTGGTTTGTCATAATAATATCTTCAAGTTCATACACTAATTTGCATGAATCCATTTATTAGTCTGCAGAAATAAGGGTTCTTTTATGGCCTTGGACACTTTAGTATATTTGGGCTATTTTGGACATCTGTGCTAATGAGGTACTTTTAGGTCAGAAAAAGTTCTTGCTTTGACTTATTATGTATACATGAATATTTTAGCTATGCATTTGAATGTATATGTCACAGATACATGTAGAAATTTTTATGGGGTGTGAAAACTCAGATTGATTGGGTAGGAACATGACATCTCACATTTGTAAAAATTCTTTAAAAATAGGATATTTATCTACTTATTAACAGATAATTTTGTTTCTGCTGGTTTTAACAGGTGGAGTATATGAGCAAATATGTTTTCTTCTGTATTCTCTGATATGTGTTGTCATGAGCTCTATTATCTATATGTATTATGTGGTTTTTATAGCAATCACCACACATTATAATTCATTTAACTTCTCTTTTTATTTTAATAATGTTATGGGAGTTGAAAATGGGAGAGAGAGTTCAATCAAACTCTCTACAGCATACCAGGGCCAGAAAATCCAAGGGTATATTCAGGTAATTCTGAGGCACAAGAATTAATCCTATGGTAGGTAGTTAGCGTGTATGTTCTGGAGGGGAAGCTTCGGAGCAGCAGGTATGGAGTCAGAAAAATGCTGAAAAATAGGTTTCTTACTCTTCATTTTAAAAGCTCAAAATTATGCCTATACAATGTTAATGAGAAATATAAAAAAATACACCGCTAGAAGTTTTGTTTCTTTTCTACAAAATTTCACAATAAACCTAAAGGTCAAAATCTGTATGATTTTCTAAACTAGGACAATGACATATTTAGACTATAATGGCAGGAAAAGCTATTGTTAGAACTTCGAAAACCCAAAAAAGAGAAAGATTTTTCATTTGCTTTCATATTAGTAAAAAATCTCTTGCTTTTATAAGAAAACCAGTCCATTTATTTCTAATGAACTGATTGACCTAATACTACTTAAGCTTTAAAACCATTCTCAGCATCAGGTCTTGTTTTCCTAATTATTGTTATTTCATTGCTGCTGAGCATGAATAATATTCTGAATATTATGTTCTTAGCTCTTCCTAAAAGTTAGTAAAAAAAATTTTACCCTTTTGGTGACTCCAACACTTTAACTTAGCCATTAACTCTTGTCAAATTTATTATCATCCTGGGAACTTCCTTCGCATACTACATATAAATTAACCAATTAGAATATTAGATAGTAGTCTGTTTAAGGGAAAGTTTCATAATGCTTCATATAGAAGGAGCTCAAAATGTGCTTATGGAATGAAGAAATGGATAGATCAATTATTTGTACAGATTTAGCAAAAGTGTAGCTTTCGTTAAAATGGATTCTATGCTTATATTTTCTGAATTGATTTCATTCTGAATTGCACAGAACTAACATTTGAGAAGGTAAATTTTCTAGATTTTTTTGTGGTTATATAATAATATAAATCCTAATTCTATACATCCATTAGATAAAGATGAAGAAAATAATTTTCAAAACTACAAATTTCATTAGATTTAGGATACTAATAAGAAAGCTCTAATAGGAGAAAAAAACATGAATTCTGGTTAAAGTTATATAATTAGCTTTTCATTCTATGAACAAATTCTACTAGTTCAGAAAGAAGGATTTAGAGAGTTACCAGAAACTGTGTTGACAACATTCAGCATTTTTAAAGAAATATAGGGTAAAAGGAAAGCCAAAAAAAGATGTTAAATCTAAATCAAACTAAGAACCACAAAAATAAATCACCTGATTCCAAAAGAGAACTCTGGAAAAATAAAGATAGAAATGCCAAATTAATAGAATTATACACTTAAAAGGGTGAATTTTACCATATATAAATTATACTTTGATAAACCAGACTAAAAATTTATAAGCATTTAATATGTCATCATTAAAAATTTTACCCATTACTATGGCTTCAGTGAACCCATGAGACTCATTACTCTACCTGAAAGGATGATGCAAAATTAAAAATATTTGGGTTAAGGTTAAGAGAACTGACTTTGAGGTCAACAAATATGGAAAGCTGAGTGACTTTGAGCTAATTTTTAAAACCTCTATAAACACCATTTTATTCATTGGTAAAAATTAGAAAAGAGTAAATATGGAATAGGGTCATTGTGAGAATTTAGCATGATACTGTGTATAACACAATTAACATACAGCTCAAAACATTTTGTATAATTGCCTCTACTGGGGCAATCAACAAAAGCTTCACTGAGAAGAGTGAGTAGAAAGGACATTACTGGCAAGGAGGATAGAATGAACAAAGGGACTGACTGAGACAGACAGGCAAAGGACATGTGGTTAGAATGCAGTTATGGATCTCTGAAAGGGAAAAATGGAAGATAGGTCTAGAAATGTGGGATATCACCAGATGTTGAATGACATCAAATATTATTTTAAGTAGTTTGAATTTTACTCAATGAGTAATAAAAAATGATTAAACATTTTGGAGTAGTAAAATGACATGATTTAAATTGTATTTTAGGAAGATTAATTTGGCAGCAATCTATAAGGACAGATTAGAAGTGAGAATGGCTAGATATGAGAAGTCCCTGTAGGAGATTAATACTATCCTTAAGTGACAATGAGGTCTCAAATTAGAATGGTGGTAGTGATAGTGCAAAAAATATGGATTTGGAAGATACTTTATAGGTAGAATTGATAGGATTTGGCCTTAGAAATGGAGGACAGTAAGGGGCAAGATAGAAAAACAAATAAAATGTTTTCAAGGTTTAGAACCTGCATCTTGGAGTGTTTCTGAGCCATTAGAAAGGTTTTATTAGAGGACTGTGGGTTCTGTTTAGGATACTTTTTGTTGTTTTTGTTGAAATAGAAACACGAGAGACATCCTTGGTGGGCTTTTTGGCCAGTTTATTGTACAAATAAGTCTTGAACTAACGAAAGACACTGAGGTTTAGTATTACATTTCTCTGATTTACAAAGATGACTAATGTAGAGGACTGGAGATAGAGCTTTGGGGAACTGTTGCATTTATAATACAATAAGAGAAAGCCAATGGGACAGGCAATATGATGTTTTCTGAGAAACTGACTTCAGTAAATCTATAAAGTGAGGAACCTGATTAATGAAAGTTCAAGAGAATATGGGAGAGGGGAAATGATGTTATAGAGACAATGAATAGAGATGATTTACTCAAGAATAAACACTATTCTTTTGGCTTCTGCACTTCTGTGTCTATCTAGTTATACTCCCACTTTTCTGACCATAGAGATTTCTAAACCACCAAACTTAATTTTTTCTTAATAATCATTCTAGGTAAATCTCTCAGCAGTAGCCTATGTTATTGACCTCTTGAAAGTCCTTGACTAATATCTTCTATATATAAACAAAGCATAAATTTATATCTTTAATCCTATCTCTTTCCCTATCATTTTTAATCACCTATATATTCTTCACATGGCTGTCTATTTGAAACTAAAATCCAGCATGTACCAACAGTCCCTTTTTTCCAAAGTAACTTCTATTCTGGCTTCTTCATTTCACCATTCTCTCAGTGTGATGGTTAATTTTACATGTCAACTTGGCTGGGCAACAGAGTGCCAGACTTTTGCTTAAACATTATTCTGAGGATGTTAGTAAGGGTGTTTCTGGATGAGATTAACATTTTAATTGGTGGACTGAGGCAAGCAGGTCATCCTCCCTAATGTAGAAGGGCCTCATCTTATTAACTAAAGACCTCAACAGAACTAAAAAGAGGAGTAAGAGAAAACTTGGTTGGTCTGAGCTGGAAAATCACTCTTCACCTTTTCTCAGAGTGAAATCTATACCATCAGCTCTCTTGGTTTTAGGCCTTTGAACTCAGGCTAGAAGTATTCGCTAACTGAAGGGACTGATGTTTTTCATGTTGCATGAGATATTATTTCATGTTATTGAGATTTTATTGAGAAAATTTTGATGTTTTGCTTGGAAATGAAAACATTTATAGGACCTGAGATGTTCTTAAACATATAAAGAATAATTAAGAAGAAAGGTAATTTCACATGATTTCACTTATATGCAGAATCTAAGGAACAAAAAACAAGCTAATCAAAAACAGACTCACAAATAAATAGTGGACAATTTGGTGATGGACAGAGGGGAGGAGTGTTGGGAGACTGGGAGAATAGGATGAAAGGTTAAATAAGTACAAATTAATAGTTGATTGTTGGTCACAGGCATGGCAAGCATGGCAGAGGGAATGCAGTTAGCATTAATATGATGGCTAGGTGGAGGGCCAGGGGAGGGAGGGAGCATTTGGGGGATCATTTTATAAACTATATAGATGTCAAACCAATGTATTGTATATTTGAAATTAATTTAAACTAATCAACTTGAAAAAAAAAGAAATAGCAACAAGCACCAAAAAAAAAAAAAATGGAAGAAAGGTCATTTAACTTGTATAGTATTGCTCAGGTAAGCATATTAGGACCTGTGAGTGAAAGAAACAGATCTATGCTCAATGTGGAAAGAAGCTTTTCATAGTGCTGTCAAAAGGTGGATTAGGTTGCTGAAGAAAAGAGTGAGTTTTCTGTCAATATAGATTTTAAATTTATTCTGAAATAAATTTTTTCTACACTTAAAAATGTGGACAAAAAAAAAGACTCTGCAATAAATCTGACAAGTCCAGAGACTGAAAGTAATCTCACAGGGTGACCTGATCATAATTTCCCAACTGGGCAGGTCATGGTGGGTAGTCACGCCTAAGTAAACTTTCCTAGTAAAAGGTTATCTTTGCTTTAAACAAGCCCTATCCACTGTTTTTGTACATCTCGGTTAACATTTCTATATAATGCCTCAGAGGTGTATAACTACCCATAAGGGAGCACACAGTCTTACCTATATTATAATCTAATCCCTGCCTTGCTTCTCCCACTTTCATATAATCTTCCTTAGTTCCTTCCTTAATTCCAAATATATAAAAGAAGCTGGAAGACTATTTTTCTGTAGAGCGTTTGAAATCTTGCTTCCTTTGCATGTCATCTGTTTGACTCAAATAAACTATAAAAATTCTCTACAGGTCTGGGCATTTCTTATGTCAACAGAAGAAATGCTATAGGGTTAATTCAAACATCAAAAGAGTTTTGAGCCACTTGATCTCTAGGGCGTCTTCCAAACCATGGTATCTAGGATTCACTTTCTAAAGTAGATTCAGCCAATCTTTTTAACTTTACCATAGCTTCCTGCCAGACATGACTATTCAGAATCCCTTCTGTTTTTATGTTCTCAACTCAATTTCTTTGCTTAAGTTTTGCCCTTTTCCTGATATGCTCCTTGACTGGCATATTCCACTAGATTGAATTGTATCTACTACTGAAGATCCAATCTAAATTATTCCTCCTTACTGAATACCTCCCAATTTAAATATCTTCTCCTTATTATCTAAACTAGGTAGTATGTTTTTAAATAATAAAGCAAGAATCCACATAACAGAACACTTAATCTTTACAGTATAATCTTTTTTCCCCTTCCTTCCTTCCTTCCTTCCTTCCTTCCTTCCTTCCTTCCTTCCTTCCTTCCTTTCTTCCTCCCTCCCTCCCTCCCTCCCTCCTTCTCTCCCTCCCTCCCTCCTTCCCTCCATCTTTCTTTCTTTCTTTCTTTCTTTCTTTCTTTCTTTCTTTCTTTCTTTCTTTCTTTCTTTCTTTCTTTCTTTCTTTCTTTCTTTCTTTCTTTCTTCCTTCCTTCCTTCCTTCCTTCCTTCCTTCCTTCCTTCCTTCCTTCCTTCCTTCCTTTCTCTTTCTTTATTTCTTTCTCTTTTTTTCCTCACTTGTTCTTTTTCTTTCTTTTCTTTTCTTTTTTCTTCTCTTTTTAAAAGTTTACATATGGATAGTTGACCAGGCAAGTTTCAGTGGTTTCAGTTATAAAGGCAAAAATGAGAGCCAAACTAAAATAGAAAGATGTTTGCATAGCATTGAGGAGCCAAATGAATTAAAGTCACACTAGGTTATTTAAGAAATTGGTAGATATTATGACAGACTCAATAGCTATGATTTTTGAGTAGTTGTGGAAGGTGAAATCCCCAAGGACACAGCTCTGAAGTTGGAAGGGTTTTGAAAGGGCATGATCTGTCTTAAGTCAAGGAAGTTATAGTAATTTCTTTCCAATGGCAAAGGCAAAAGCTACACACCCAACAAAGAGGAAAGTAAAGATTAACTTGGGTAATATGTAGATGTATTTAACGTTGGTTCTCTGTAAGAAAATATGATAGATCAAAATAGTATTTTCACATTTACAAGGTGCTTTTATGTACAATTTGTCATATTGTTACTGCTGGAGTAATGCAAAATCCAGCACCGCCCCAGTGGCATGGGGAAGGAGAACGGTGGTGTTGTGTATTATCCCTTAATTCTTCCCCACCTATGCAGCAAAGAATTACAGGTCAGCGAGATTTAGAAAAAGTAAGATTTATTAAAAGCACATTTTAGAAGGGACAAGCCACTCTAAGGAAGCCTGCAGCCCTGTAGAATTTGGGAAGTAGGGAGATAAGACAGAGTATGCCCCAAGGGAGGAGTGGGTTTTCAGCTAGAAGAGCTGTAACATTGGGAAGGTCTGTGATGGGAGGTCCTAGACATCCCTCTGCGAGGTTACTTTGGTTGACAGTTGGCTGCTATATAACCCTTTGCTTACTGTGCATGTGCTTACCCAGAACTCAGTTGGTTATAATTAGGCATAAACATAGTATTATAATGACAGTATAATGAGCATTAGATTTTGGGAAGATTAGGGTAGTATCTCCTGCACATGTGTCTATAGCAAAATTAAACAAGCTATAGATTATGGCCCTCCTGTCCTTTGTCTCTGGGATGCAGGAGAGATTCTTTAATTACCAATAGGTTGTTCTTTGGATGGTCTCTAGGCTGGGCCTCTATTCCTTTGTTTCCTTGTTGCTCATGTCTGACTAGCTACCTAACAATGTCAAAACTATTTGATTTTGCAATTAGGAAGAAATTAGTGATTGCTAAATTTAACTGAAAGAAAAAGCAGTGACTAAGGAGATGAAGTATACTGTTTTGAGAAACTTGGCTCCCAAAAGAAGAAATTTATTTATTAATAAAGGATGACATTGTAAAATAGAAAAAAAAAACATTAAAACTGAGTCAGAGAGATAAGGATGAATAGAAATACTGAAAAGTCAAAAGAAGATCAATTATTGAGGGTTAAAGAAATAGAATATTTAGAAGACAAGAAATAGAGCACACATACAGAGAGGGAGAAAGAAAAGAATAGGGCAGTTGGTTTTATTGGAGCATGGCCATCAATTTTAGAACATTGTTTACTTTGTACTAGTATTTGTTTTAAAAGGGAAGTTTGAAGAGAAAAAAAAAAGATGAAAATTATGATACCCATGGGCTCTAGCTTATCTAGCAGGAGGAAGTGAGAAGAAGCCAAGAATACTGTGAAATTTGTAAACTTTAAAAGAATGGGAAACTCTTGTTATATCTATTATGGAATGTATGTGAGATATTTATAAAGAGTTAGATACAAGCATCCCTAGTAGCAGCAAGGATTCAGATAATTTTAGAAAGCATGGCTTTGACGGTTCTATAACTTTCTTTAGAAGTACCTTTGGGCCTGGGAATATGAACAGAAATTAGACAGTGGCTATTACCTTGACTGGAGGTTTAGAACATTGTTTCTTGACATATCCTTGGAATGAGCTTCCAAGGGAAATTAACAAATCCCCATTCCCTAAAATCTCTAAGACTAGAATAAACAATAAAGTTCCTTTGAGTACTGTGATTCCACGAATAATAATTTTAATCACCATACATCAGATTTCTCTCTTCTAAATAGATAAAAAGAAAGGACAGAGATTGTTCCTTCTAATCATGTTGTATTTTCAATTAGTTCAAATATTAACCTCTACATATAATAGGTGTTTAATATCTATTTGCTAAATAATTTGAAGTGAAAATAGGCTTTGGAGAGATTTGAATACCTTTAGTGAGGTTTATGATTTTTCTGTTTAAAGATACCCTTTCATTATTAGCATATTTATTTTACTATTTTTCTTACATATTCTATTAAATTAGATTAATGTATTCCTTGGCTCTAAAACCAACATATATTTCAATGTTAGTGAGATTTAGTACCTGCAATTCACTGTACCTTATTTTAAGATAAATTTTTTGTCTAAAATATATAAGATATCCTGTTAGACTCCAAAAATTTATCCTACTGGGAGAGGTTTTGATATGTAGAAAAATATTCTTAAGTTTTCAGACTATTAATGCTTTGCCAATTTATTTTCCTCTTTAAAAATGATAATTTTTTTAAACTGTAAACTTCTCATTTGGAATATCATAATACCACTTTAACAAAGTAAATTGTAACTATTTTTCTCCTGTTGAATTTAGCTGCTGAAATCTTAGAATTTGGAAAATTTCTACAGTTCTCTGAACTGAATAGATAATGCTTTGTGATTCCTCAATTTTTTTCTGTATCAAAGAAAAATAAGCCCTATAGTGATCATTCAAATTGAAGTCTGTCTTTCTTTTAGTGTAGAAAAAAGTCTTAACTCCTATAGACAGTAGAAAATATTTCCATGTTATTTTTTTACATATATTCCCTTTAATCCTGGTTTTATAAAAGCATAACAAAAATATTGGAATATAGCAAGTTGGCTGACCCATTTTAAAACTTTTAGATACACCAAATAATTATTGAGACCTTTGGTTATTATCTGTACCATATCTTTTTGAGGTTCATTTACCTCTGTTTTCCATCTAAAGGAGACCTTGGTCCTTGTGACTTCAGAAAGGATAAGCCCCAAGATCCCAGCTGTGCTTTCCTTTTATCCCCTAATCTGAGTCATCTCACTCACCTCCTAAGGCCATATCTCTTGCTGTTCTCTGTTGCATGAAGTGGCCTTTATGCTTCAGAAAATTTAAAGGTCATTTTCCTTTCTTTGAAACCTCACTACATTTTGTTACTTACAGTGTCAGTTTTAGTAAAAGCAAACAGTGAGGTGAATTATTATTTCATTGGTGATAACCAGAGCTTTGGGGAGTACCACTGAGAGTTGTTTTTAACCCCGGGTCACAATGTCAGTGTCCCAGAATGAGTTCTTTCTACATTGAAACTCCATAAACTATTATCCATCAATGACATGGCATTCCTGGTGTGAAATAAAACTTGTTCCATAAGAAATTGCTTCATCATAGAAAACATTTAGAAAATAGAAAGGAATTGAGCTTACAGATAAAGAGGAAGAAAAATTAGGATAGGACTAAAAGATCCTGCCTGCCAAAGCTAAGTTCTTAAAAAGGTATTGGGAAATTAATATCCACTTTAAATCTATAGTAATATTCTTTTTCATATAAGTCATTAGATATTTATCTAAAGCAGAGCTTTCACAATAAATAGAAAGCAACAGGTATAAATTCTTTTTTGTTTGGGGTTTCCATTCTTTTCTACTGTTGATAGCAAGATTTTTAAAAAAATTATATCTTTTTTAAAGCTGCAAAATACATTTTCCAAGACTGTTAACGCTGTAGCTTTGTAGAACTGTACTCAGATCCATTATTTTATAATCATTACATATCTGAATTCTGCCTTTCATCTATTTTCTTACATCAGCTGATAACTAATCACATGAAATAAATACCAATTGGATGGTGTCTGCTTGCCATGAATCCTGACTGGCTAGTTGTTCAGAAGCATGAAGGTCACTTGCTGAATTGTTTTGTACTTTAGTCAATGTTGTCCCATGTTCTCTTGCAGAACTGGTTTCTGAGAATATTATTTAGCAATGACAATAAAAAGACCCAAATATGCACATCAGAATTCTAACCAAGAGCCTTTCTTTCTTCCCACTCTTCAAAGTAGAATTCCAGCTTCAAAGTAGAATTCCAATGTAATAAAAATTACTTTGTTCTTTTTATGGCATCTGTCAGTCACATAAAAATGCCTTCACTTCTAAAGAAGTCCATCTACTTCTGACTAGGTATGTAATAGTGAAGACATCATTAAATATGGGAAAATGCAAATTGGAGCCTAAAGTACAATCTCGACCACTCGTAGACTCTATGTAAGTTTTTTTTTTTTTCCTTTAGAGAAGAGAGGCAATTTGGAAACTTCAATGTCTTCACACTGAATTCATCTTTGAAGGAAAGAAGACCTATGGAGTAAAACTTAATCATCACTATGAATCCATTCTGCAGATAGAAGATGGACAGAGTTGAGACACTATAAGGCTTTCATCAATTGTTATTGGTGAACAAGAGGCAATGACACCTTTCTGCAACTGGTGGAAGTGAAAGGATGAACTGTACAGAAAAGTATAAAGAAGAAAATATATAAAGAAGAAAGCATTTACAGACAGAAAATCAGGAATGGGAGGCAACTGCAGGAAAGTCAGATGGTATGACATTTGTTCAGAAGAGACATTTGCCAAATTCTCTAAATTCCTGCTTCAGGAACTGAGCTTCCAAATCATCTAGATACCTCTGGTAAGCTCACCCTGATTTTTTTTTTTAATTTCTTTTTTACTTTTTCCTTTTTTTTGTTTTTGTTTTCCAAGCTCACCCCGATTTTGAACTTAGTCTCATAAGACACAGGTTCATTATTTAAATATTTATTTATTTAAAATGAAAGAAGAAAAAAATCCTCCAAATTACTCATGATTCTTCTGATATAGAAGTTAATGAAACAATGGAGAAGTGAGACCCACGAAGTTCTCAGTGTTTCAAATTCCCATTTTCTATACTCCTTGACTGGTTTCTTGGTTTTTCAACCTTCCCCTATATTCATTTTTTTCTTTATTATACATTTTCTCCCTTTGCTCTTTTTTCCCTCTCTGTGTCTCCAACTCCCCATTCCTCTAGCCTCTCCAATTACTAGCAGTTCAGACTGTATTCCTACTCTTTCTCTTTTTATCTCCTTCACTGTCTCAGCCAGGGCTTTTCAGGTACCTGAGATTTTTTATTTTTAATCACTTCTTCCTTTACTGCTTATTTGCCTGTCACTGTCTTTGCTTGCTTCAGCCTCCCCCTCCCCCTGCCCCCGTGGGCAAATCATTATTTCTTTTCTCTGTCTTAACCAATTACTACCCATGGAATTTTTTTAATCTAGTGTAAGGCAAAATTTAAATATTTTGTAAGAGAGGCCACTGGAGATTCTATTTAAAGATGAAGTTACAGAAAACCAAAATTTTTGGTATTTTCTTGCTGCCCTTGCCAAAAACAAAATATAATGGAAAAAAAAATCCAAACTAAAAACCTGACTTTCTGAGACACAAAAAGGAAAATGGATGGATTGTCTTGGTCATTATAGGAAAATCCCAATATCTAAGGTGACATTTAGCAGTATAAATAAATTGATTAATGACTAAATTACAAAATACATTCTATTTTTAGGTTTTGTGTACTTCACTGTTAAAATTTCTGATAATCATGCATTGAGTCAACACATATTTACAGAGAGGGCTATGTATAAGGAAGGTCTTCTAGCATAAGTAGTTAATGAAAGAAAGCCATTTAGTGGGAATTGCATAACACATGAGAGGATGGTACCTTCTAGGGATTGTAAGTTATTAGGTTCATTAGGTATGGTTCCCCACATTTAGGGCCTACAGAGAAGAGGAAGACAAGCAAGAGATGTGTCTCCAGATAGGCAAGGGTAGAAGTGCAGAGTGTTCTCTGTGTCAGCATTAATAGTAGTAATGTTAATATGACAGCAATGGAGAACTACTTAGCGTTCAAACACACAAGGCTAGCTTATATTGCAGTGTAGAAAATAATTTGGAGTAATGTCAGAAAGATGGTAGGGAAACCAGTTAGAAGAACAACTCCAGAGATATTTAAGTCACAACCTTATTGACAAATTGGGTATGGGGTACAAGTAAACACAAAGAGTCTGATATGACACTCAACCTTCTGCCTTAGATGAATGGTGGTACCACTCACAATGAAAAAAAAATTCAATAGTGAAATGAGTATAGATGAGAAACATGATGAATTTAATTTTGTGCATATTAAATTCAAGTTTATTTTGGAAATTATAAATGAAGATTTTTATCAAAGAGTTAGCTACATGAGAAAAAAACTCAGAGTAAGGGTCTGGACTGCAGTTAAATTTTTGGAAGGCATAGAGTGTAAATAGATATGTAAATAAATTGGATCATCCAGGGAGAACAAGTACAATGAAAAGAATCAACCATTTTCATCCTTTTTAGAATTATTAAACATTTATTGAAGTCTATTATTGGTATGAGGAGATTAGGAAACATAGCTTTATGGTAAGGGTAGAAAAAAGAGCATATGATCCTTGTCAATTATCATTCACATATTCACTTATACAGTCAATAAATATTTATTATATGATTGCTACTAGGAATCCAGTAAATTAGGATAAAGCCTCTATGGTAATGAAAAGTAATTTTCAGTATAGCATCTCTGAGGACTGAATACTGTAGTTCAGGATACAGGAGATAGAATATTGTAACGAGTGCTATAGTAAAGGTTTGTATACATTGCAATGGTAGCATCAATGAAGGAGCGACTTGAGGAATCTACATAGGTTTGGGGGAAAGGCAAGTAATCTTAGGTAAAGTGACTGGCATGTACAAAGCACAGAAGTGTAAAAGTGCTTGTTATATTTCATAGATAGTGAGCAATCTTATGAATAGAGTGTAGATGTATACACACATATATATGTATACATACATATGTGCATATGTTGTATTACAAAGGGCCTTATAAGCAACAGAAAGGAAATGAGCTTTGTCCTGACAGCACCAGAGCCAAAGAGCATTCACTAATAGACTGATATGTTCAAACATATATTTTATAGACACAACTGTAGTCATTTTAGGAAGGATATATTGGTTATAAGAAAGTCTGGAAACAAGATACATTTAGGATAATTTAGGGTATATATTATAAATATATACCCTAAATTTATATATATAGATATAGATAGATATAGATATAGATATAGATATATAGATATAGATATAGATATAGTGTGTGTGTGTGTGTGTGTGTGTGTGTGTGTGTGTGTGTGTGTGTGTAATCAGTGCCAGGAGTAGAGTGCTATTGTAACAAAAAAAAAACAAGATATGATATTGCCTTAATGGTTAATTGGTGAGCAAACTGAAAGTTTACTGACCAGTTGAAGACTAGACATATAATGCATCATATGAAATAGCAAAATAGTTGGTAAAAGTGTCACCTTTTAATAGTTGGTAAAAGTTAATCTGTGAGGTAGTTTACATGCTTATGGAGCGAGCAGAGTAAAAAGAAGTTAAAAATCTTTATGTTTGCTCCTATTGGCTGCTTGTGACGACTAGCCTCTCAGCCCCAAATGATCCTCATCTCTTGGTATTCACACTTGTAACTGTATCATACTAAGGATGGTATGTGTGACCAATAGTATATGGCAGAGTGATCGCATGTCATTTCCAAGGTTAGATTATAAAAGACTACATCTTCAGCTTTGGGTACTCTTTTGCTCATTCACTTTTACTTTCTTTGGACCACGCATGCGTGAGAAAGTTGTCATGAATAGCTGAATGGAAATACCCAAGAACCCAAAAACTGAAGCCCCCTGCCAAGTAGCCACGTGGATGAGCTTGAAAGTCAACTCTTCCGCCTGTCAATTCTTCAGAGACTGTAGCCTAAACCAAAAGTTTGACTACAATGTCATGAGACCTTGAAAAAGGGGCACCCAGTTAAGCTGCTCCTGAATTCCAAATTCACGGACTTTGGGAATATAAATATTTGCTGTTTTAAGCTGATAAAACAACAAATTGATTTGTTTTTTTTTTTTAATGCAGCAATTTATAACTAATGCAGCTGCCTTTAGAAGAAATGAGCAAAAGAGAGAATCGTCAAGTTTGCAAGAAGAAATAAAAAAAATAGAGTTCATAAATTTGGAGTTTTGAAGGGTTAGAAAATCCAACTACTTTTTGATTTCAAATCACAGGAGATGGGATTTCAAAAGACTATGAATAACAAAGGGGGAAAAAAACCTCACAAAATACCTCTTAGTTGATTAAAGAGATTCATAGTAAAAATCATATTAAGGAAGGTGTTTCAAGGTAGCTACCATTAAGTTGGTGGGGAGATAATGTAGAGTTTAGAAAGCAAAAAGAACAAAACATATTTGAAGACTATGTCCCCACGAGGATATTGAGCACATGTTGCTGACTAGCAGCAAATAGATCAGCCTACTAACATATTGAGGAAACCATACCACCAAAGAAACCATAAGCCCAGACTACATATGCTAGAATTTCTAAGAAACAAATAATTCTTAAATTTGTATTTAATTGAGAAATTGGCTAAAGACTTTTATTGTTACATGTTTTTTAAAACTTTGGACCACCATGAGTAGTTGAACTGCAAAAGTTGTGCAGTATCCAAGGTGAGCTCATTTCCAGATTTCCACTTCAGAAAAGGGTAGGGGAGTCACAGCCTCCTCTTCCCCGCTACAGAGGCAGAACTAGAAGCCACTGAAAGAACTGGTAAGAACATAAAATCAGAGACTCAATGACCACCATAGGAGGGGACTTTTATAACACCCAGTAAAATTTGGGAATTGCTTTGGACCATACATAACAAATATGTATCATCTCCTACTCATCTCTTTCCAGAGTGAAAAAGTTTATTAATATACACCATGTCTGTTCTACCACTGTATATTTAGGTATATATGTGATGGAAGAGGGGAGAAGGCAGATAACTTATCTTTCTATTTTCTCATTTGTTAGACTGGGAGGAACAATATTTGAACCTCATAAAAAAGGTTGTAGAATTTGAGGTCTATGCAGTATCTGGATTGCCTTGCCTTAGGGAGAGGGTAATGGTATTTTGTGTAATAAAAAGAAGTATTTAACTATATGAAAGCTGGAAGAGCTGACTGTGGCAGAAAAAAATGCTTTGTGTTTACCATATTTCATTTCATTTCTACTTCCTGGGCACAAATGAGACCACTGTAAAAATTAATAAACAGAAACCTCATTTAAAATGAAGTCCAGAGTCTAGAAGAGAGTACTTCCACATTTGTCATTCAAAGCACAGCAAGAAGGGATGTACTGTGCATCTCTGATATAAAGTGACACTATTTACTGTCTTAGCAAGAGGAAGTAAAGATTTCTCCTTCCCTACTAACAGCTCAGCCAATGGAAGAATGCAATAACTCAGCTAGTAAAATGTCACTATACTTTGAATTTTCAGTTTCTCCCAATGGACTCTTTGTTTACAACAGCCATGCCCAAGTCCATATAAGAGCATTTTACTCCTTTATTTCTCTAGACTTGAACATGATTCACCATTAGACAGCATGCCACAAAATGCAGTTTCTTGTTGTTTCGTTTTGCTGGAGAAATATTTGGCTATTTGTTAAAAGTCAACATCCCATTTCTGAGCTTTCAGCTCAGTGAGTTCTGGATAATGAATTGTGAGTGGAAGTGAGTGAGTTTTTTCTGGATTGAGGTAGTTATGAGTTAGTGGCCTTCCCTGTCCTTTCCCCTTTCTCCCTTCAAAGTGACATTATAGGCTACATTTTTAAATGGCAGAACTAAAAGGTAGAGAAGAAAGATGAACATAAGACTGTAATATAAAAAAAAATACATATTTTATTGTGTTTAGCACCTGAGATTTCAAGGACTAGAGTGACAGCTAGAATCAATTATCTTGACTGATTTAGATTCTCTTCCCTTCTCTACCCCACATAAGAATAGTAAAAAAATACCTATGACATAAATATTATTAGGATCAATATCCTCAAAGTTTGGGAAACATTCACTAAATAAAATATAGTTTTACAATATTTCATTTATAGAAAGGTTTCTTGAATAATTTGTGAAGTAATGTTTATGCCATCATATGATTATGTATGAGGACCTATTTTATATACATACTGAGTTATGCACCACACCTACAAATAATTCTTTAGATATAAGACTTATAATACAAATATATTTTGTAATCAGGAGAAAATTCTCACATGCCTCTCTCTATTTAAATCATTGCATGGAATGGCTCCCCTATCACTGTATATGTAAACATCTTCAAACTTCAATTTCTTCTAGTAGCCTAGAACTTCTACTTTCCTTCTAAGCTTTTCTGTAGATAAAGGCAATAAGATTGTATGTAATTTTTTTAAAGCTAAATACGTATTTTCTTTTTAATCACTCTCTACCTGGGTGACTTTCTCTTCTGATAATGGCTACATTGTCCCTTCTCCTCTACAAACATGAGGAGAGTCATCTCATCCAAAACTTTATAACTAAAAGGAAACCAGACATGTGTAAACCACTACAATGGGTAACTTCTCTATTACTTAATTTTAGTGATAACAAAAATCACATAAATTTTTCACTTTCAAATGCCCTCAAATATTATATGAATAACTGATTTTCATTTGAGTGTTTATATTTCACTTAAAATGACATAGTTAATTATCTTTATAGAGCATTTAATTTGGTTCCATGTGTCCACAGAAACAGTAGGCATAACTGAAAGAGTAGCAAGGCAACAAACAATGAGCATCTTCTTAAGCTTGCTTCTGGGACAAGTTAAACACTGGCTATTGAAACAGAGAGAGTAGAATGGCCCCATAGTAAGAAATTTTTGAAAATGTTTAGTTGTGGTTGGATTTAGCATGAATACCTTAGAAAGAGCATGATCTTAAAAAATTAGAGAACTATAAGTTTAAACACATTTGACTTCTTTATATACTTTTCTGATTTCCTTCATTTTTGTAAGGAAAACAATACTTTCAATTATTAACATGGCTGATCCTTTGTAAGCTACAATTGATAAAAGTTCTTATATTTGAGTTTACCAATAAAGCTTATTTTCATCAAAATTTTCAATTTTGTTCTTTTTCCTATGTTATGACAGCCTAGAAATGTATTTGAAAACAAAACTGTTTTACCCTTCATGTTTTGATACCCTTTTTCTTACTATTTTCTCTTCTCTACAATAAAACCATACCATTTCTTTAAATGAGAGGAGCACAATGATATTACATACTGACAATTCATTTCTTAAAGGGCATTCAATTTTCACACTAAATAAGTTGTTCTGAGGGTAAGAAAATAGTTCAAGTTATGCAGTAAATAGAACTGAAGAAAGTAAAAGAAATTCGTAGGGAGAGAAAAGGAGAAAAAGGAAAAGTGAATAGCTTATGTTCTGTGTACAATATAAATAGAGAAAATAAATTCCACATTTCTGGTGATTTTCTGTTTCAAGGAAACATCATCACAATTATAGTTTGCATCATACCCATACTACATACCAAGAAAGGACTTCTTTGCAAGAAGATTTTGGTAATTTGACAAATATCACTATTCAGTAAGCAGTATTTCTAGTTTGTACTAATGACAAAGTTTGATAATGGGTACTATTTACTATTATTGAAAAGCATTCTGTAAAGAAACTGGATTCATATAATGTATCACCTCTGTAGTGCTAAAGAAAAAAATCTTCATATGCTGAAATTTCTGGGTGCAGCCTGGTAAAACTTTATCCTCAGTGACTCAGGTGTATTTTACAAGGGTTTATCATATGTCTATTTCAGGAGGGAACCTCCTTTTTGGCAAGGTATTTTGTCATGAGTTATTTTATTCAATTCTTAGATATAGAAATAGACTAGCTAGGACTAGCTTATTTTGTAGTCCTGGTTTTTAGCCATTATTAATAGTAAAGTTAGTCGATCAAATCTAGGCTGGGGACTTCATGTAGAACAAGTTAGAGGAACTCAGAATAAATGCAAAATCCTGTTAGAGGCTTCTGATAATTAGTAACACAATCAAAATGAGTATTGCATATGTAATTCAAGGTTACAATGCAAATGGAGAAAAGCTGTTGCATAGGATGGACATTTAGGGTTAACATTAAGATCTGGAGAGATTTTTTGAACTGATTGTGTTGATCTAATGCACCAAAGGTGTTTGTGTGTAGATGAAGAGAACCCAGTTCGTAAGCAGCTTCCACACAGCTGACAGTGGATTTAAAAACATTTCTTCATTGACTCCTTGAAATGAAATGTAATCCAGTGAAATAGAAATCTCCTTGTACTTGAATCCTATTTGTCATAATTATGCATCTTTAGGGTTTCATAATGACCACTTTAATCACTTTGCTGTTTAGAGGACTATAACAGCCAATCATGATAATAGGTTTGGTATTTGGTAGAAACCATTTAACACCCAAGAGCCCTTATTCTGAGCCTCTTGATGCCACTTCAGCTTGACAGGCAGCTTCTGATTAGCACACGTAAAACCTTTGGTAAAATGCTCATTTCTTTTAAATAAACTCTGTGACCTATTAGTAGGCATGTTGGCTTGCAAACAAGGTCACTATGTGAGTAAAGTTTTCTCCAAAATGTTTACTCTCTTTGTAGTCAACCATTATAACAATCCAAACACACCAATCAAGCTTCTACTTCCTCAGGAATTCCCAATGTACTTTCATTCTAATTGGTTGCTGATAATGCACCAGAACTTCCAAATAAGCTCTGTCACAGTCATTGAGTGATACTGGGGAAGTCACAAGCTATGTTCACCTCAGACTTACCATTTTCTATCATCAGTGGCATTCTCCAATAACTTATGACACTAGTGTAATGAGAAACAACACAAGATCTTAGGGCATTTGTTCTCTATCTGTAATGGACATAAGGATCACCAGGAGAGTAGGCTTTAAATATAGATTCCTGGGGCTTATCCTCAGAGGCTTTTATTTACTATGTCTTGGGTGGCCCCAAGAAACTCCATTTAACAAGTGCCCCAGCGATTTTGATATAAGCAGCCTGGGATCACATTTTGAGAAATGTTGTATAGACCAATTATTGGTAGATTGGATACTATATGTTAAAGACATCTCAGCATTTCATCTAAATGAATTGATAAAACTATTTTCCTTTTCTTTTTTGCCTATGCCTCCATTTCCTCTAAAGTATATTACAAATGAATATTTATAAAGTATATTATAAATGAATATTTGAGTACGCTTATTCCTTTGGGAAAAAAAGAAGGTAAAAAATAGAGTGTTTGTGTTTGCATAGCACTATTTTTAAAATTATGAGTTTAGACTTTGAAAAGCTTTGCCAGTCATAACTCACAGTGGTTTGAGCACAGGATGTGAATTCAAGTACCATTTATGACACTTACTAGACTTTTGTTATTTAACCCTTTAATCCTTAGTATCTTCATCTATAAAATAAAGATAATAGTATATATCTATAGAACTCCATAAAAATTAAATACAAATACTGTAATCAGCAAGGGACTAGAGAGAAGTGTTAACATCCTTAAATATCTTTATCTTGGAAAAGGAAAACATGGCTTCTAGGCTTCTAGTCAAGCTCTCTAACCTAGTCTTCCTTATAGTTAATGTAAAAGTAACAATGAAATAGAGAAAAAGTGCCATTTAAAGACAGACAGGCTGCAACTTTGGAAGGAATGCCATGGGACTGAACTGCTAACTGTGCTAAGGTTGGACCATGCCCAGCAATACCACTGCAAGCTCAGATGGCAGGAATAAGGCAATGCTATGCTCTAGGGTAAAGTAGATCTTGTGGAACTGTCTCCTTTTCCCCACACATTTGCTCTTACATATGCTATTAGTTCTTTTTTTTTTTTTAATCACAAATAGTCCAATGTCTTGTTTTGAAAGGAGACAAGTGGATAGCATGGCTGAAAAAACTACATTATTTTCTTTGCCATTGGTATAGTTTGAGGAGAACATATGCGGAATATACAGTTTTGTTATGACATACTTTATAAGTATGTTAGCTAAAGAAAAATACTTCAGGTCATTTTCCCAGATTAGATATCCTTAGCTGCCAGCTCTAACTTTGTACCAATATTAGCTTAGTGTGACACAGATGGGACCCAATCAAAATGTCTGCCTAAGCCCTCATTTTCAATGACAACTATAGTTAACAAGGGCCAGAAGGTGGATGGGGGTGAGGTAGTGATGATTCACAGAACTGTAACTCACTACAGGGTCAAAAACCTTTTTTGCTGCTGCGTTTGCTGCTCTTCTTGCTTATTGTTTTGAAGACACAAGTTTGGGCTCCTACAAGTGAGTGGGATGGCCGAAGTCACCTTCCTTCCTCAATTATCAAGGATTAAAGTGAGCATGCAAATCAGATACCACTGAGTAGACCTGGTTATTTGAAACTTCCAAGAAGAGTCTTCACGTATAATGCAAATAAATATAAAAAGACTTATTTTGCAAAATGTTTCTTCATGGAGAACTTTTCCAAAGTCCAAAGTATGGATGGACTTTCTTCTTTTGTGGAGGTCTATGATGTGATGTTGACATAGTCAGAGAGATGACTAAACAAGGGAATAGGCTAAAGTAAATTTACAACAAATCAAAGTTGTCTTGAGATGGATAATTAAGAAGTTGCCTTGATGTGACTAGTCATAAATTTATCTGCTGCCCAAATTAATGTCATGTGTTGGGATAACACTGATCTTCCTCAAGGTTCTGCCTCTTCAGTCACAGGACTTTGAGAGCTTGATAGAGCCCCCTTTTTCTGTTTTTCTTCTTACCTCGCTGATACTGGTTGTATGGATAGTGGAAATTTCTCCAGCACTTGTTTTCAGATTTCTAAAGCTTGACACAGCATGCAAATAACTGGCCTCGAAGCTATGTATGCTTCAACATTTTACCCTGTAAGAAGTAAATAAGTTTATATTTCCCCTACACACCATATAGGGTTATATTCATATTATTGATGCCAATGTTTGTAAAGTATAGAGATTCATGAGACAAGGTGATAAATTAATACTTAAAAAAAGAAATAAACCAACCCCCCTAAATTTTCCAGTGACAGTTTGAATATACGACATACACCTGAGCTCAGCTCCACTGTAAAATCCGTTATCCTTTTGACAGCCTTGAAAATGTTAGGAAAATCTTATCACTTGTTTTTCATTCCAGCTGCTGTGTTACCTATGGACACCTTTTCCTCTGATCTTTAGTGCATCTAGGAGACATAGAGAACTTAGTATTCCATAAAGAAATCAATTCCTCAAAATTTATGAATATATTATACTGGTTCAGATAATCTTATTAACGTTTAATGATTATGTAAACTAAATACACCTATTCATCTTGAAATTTGTTAATAACTTATCTCTTCAAAGTTTTTTAAGTCATGACACTTCATGCTACTTTGATTTTTTTATTTTCATGATTGTTCCCCCTGTATTCTTTAAAAAACAGGTTTTATTTATTTAACTATAGAGAAGAATGTACACTTTTTACCTTTCATGCTAAAAATTGTGACATTTCTGTAATGTTGGTATTTTAAAAATTTGTAATATATAAAAAGGTATCTGTGAAATGATCATTTTTCTCCCATCTTTTTCTGTTTTCTTGTTAATATGCAATATTTTTATTTCTGACAAATGGCTGAATCAAGGTGCAAATGCTTATTTTTCTCAGCAAAGGCATGTTATACATGCATAGAATAGCATTGATAAGTTCTAGTAGTGCAAACTCTTAGAAACAGTGCAGACTGTTTCCCAGGTTTAAGCTTTGATTTAAGAGTTTAAAAATTAGTTCAAGTCCTGGAGCTTCTAAATGACGAAAGTTGGGGCAAATGAACTTTTTTTTTTCTTTTTTTTTTCCATCCACCTCTGTGATTTGTTTGAACCTGGTCTTTGGAAATGACCAGTGGCAACTCAGCATTGCAGTAGTGACAATAAGTCTGGAGAGTGACTTCTTGGATGTCAAAATAACATCAGCAACCCAGATCTTCTGCTCTTGATGATAGCATATTCAGAGAAGAAAAGCAGTCAGATTTAAGGCAAAAGGGAGGAACCAGGATGAAATATTATGAGTGCACTGCCTGGGAATTTGTGAAGAGCAACTGCAGAGGCAAAACGATGGTCTCACTATAGACAAGAAGGAAGTTCTAGTCATTATAATAAAACAGCTACTGCGATGCAAAATGGACTTCAGGAAGTGGGCCATATCAGTTATATATTACAAAACGTGTCAGGATCCTATGACACTTTTCATAAAGCCTACTTTTTCTTAATATATTTTTAGTCCTTGTCTGTAATTGATGTGTTGTATTGTTGAATAATCATTAGAGTGGCCAAATTTGACTGCTTAAAGGCAGCTTTGTTTCAGCACAGAGTAAGTGATCCCTACATGCTAGTAGTGGAGTGTCTTGGGATTTCTATGGATAAAAGAAACCACATCAATGTAGAGTCATTAAGATTGACTCTTCCCTTTGAAGTTTTATACTGAATTTAAAGTAAAACCTAAAATAAAATTTGGCTCACCCTTCCTTTAGCTTCAATCTATGGTTCTGAAGGAAATTACAGTCAACTTTAGCTATTAAATTTATGCATTCTATACTGATTAGGATTTGGTTAATAACAGGCATTTGCATAAAGATCTTGGGATGATAGAGAAAGCCTTTCCTTCAATCCCTCTCTGAAACAGACGTACCTAGTACAATGCAGGTGTAAGTGAGAATGTAGAAGCCTGGGCACTGTGTAATGCCTAAATTTCCAAAGACAGGTACAAATAAAGGTTTATGTAAAGCATCCCTAGAATATTCCCCATATACTTACCACCGTTGGTCTTCCTGGCTCAAGCTTGTTAACTTTTCCCAAATAGAATTCACTAAAGAACTTTTACATAAATTATTTTAAAAAATAAGAAAAGAAGCCTGCCCTGCCCCCAAGACATCCATTTCCTGTGTGATGGCACCATTCTTTCTGTCAATAGCCAAATAATTAAGGGTACACATGATCAGTATCTTGCCTATTCCAGAGCTCTGTTATATCTTCACCTAAAAGGTCCTGTTCATGGTGAAGGGAAGTGCTGATCCCTGACAAGGGGTCCCTGTTCCTTTTGTTTAATTTAGTGTCCTTCCTCTCCACAGCATCCAGGACTGAGTTTAGTGCATGGTACAGGATACAGGCTACTCAGGGAATATTTGTTGATAATGATGGTGATAATTATTTCATACAACAGACCATTATGCCTTCTCTGACTAAGAAACACCAAACTCCTTAATGATTTGTTTTATATTTTTGTTGTTAATAAATTAAAGGAACTAAAGGAGTACCACCAGAGGATGTTCAGTAGGTAGGTAGTTTCAGGAACAGACTTAGACTTTTTTCCCAATCACCTATTTTATGGCCAATGTTGTACTACACTTATGGCTGTGAGAAGAACGTAATAAAATAGGAAGGTACATATTTAGTTCACTTGACTTTATGTGTTATTAATAGGGCAGAAGAATGATTCAATGAAAAACTGAGAAAAGCAATAGATGTTACAGTTGATCATAAATGACATCCTCAAGATCAAATTTTTCCATAAAATTAATGGGCATTTATTAGGATCTGGTGGGGGAAACCTGTATATTTTCCAGGAAGCATCAATGATTTGTATCTGGGGACATATGAATAATCATCAGAGAAAGCTTAGCTTGAGAGCTTGAGACACACTATATTAATAATCAGAACTCTAGACTGAATGAATATCTGGGTTCCACTGGTTATAGTTACCAGACAACTGTTGAAAGGGATACTCTAGAATATATTAGATGTAAAGCAAAAAGTCTGTCAGAACCTACTTTTATGAGTAGTATGGAAATGTGGACTGGGTTATTATAAAATGGATTCACAACTGATTAAAAACTTTTCCCAAAAATTTAATTTAAAAACTGGTGTTAATTTGAGGAACCTAGAAAATAACATAATAACAAAATTTACTGATTATAATCAGTTACACTGAGTAAAATAGCTAAAACACAGAATAACAGTAATAATAATCAAACATGAATTTTACTACATGTTAGAAATAATTATATGGTAGAATAGTATCCAAAGAGTGAACTCTACTACTGAACTGACATATACAGATAACGCCCCATCATCTTTTATTTCAAAGGAAGTCATCAGGAAATTGATGTTTTATTTAGACTTTTGTAAGAAGAATTTCAAGATCATTGTCTTATTATAATACTTCACCAATAAAACAAACCTACTAAGATTGCACATAATAGGATAAATGTAAAGTCCTTCTCTTACATTAAAAAAATATGATGTAGATTCAAGATGGAAAATAGATGGCTTATTAGCCTTGTGTGTGAAATCACTCAGAAGCTTTTTGGTTGACTGTGATCTTACAATCACTGGAATGGCTGTGGGCAAAAATGTCTCAACAATTTTTAAAATCCCTCATGAAACTCATTATCTTGAGGTTAAATTCAAATTGTTTTTGTTTATCCTTTATTCATTTCTCATTTTATTATAATTTTCTCAGGAAAGTTTATTTTCTCCCCTCCCCTCAGGCTTCCTTCAACTTTCAAGGGAAATAAAACAGGTCTTCCCAACCTTAAGGTAAATATAGATTGTGTTTCTGGTCAGAATAGTGCTCTGGATCTGCCTCTTCATCTCCCATGCACAGAGATAAAACCAAAGACAAGATTCCTGGCCTTTTCTCAGCAAAAAAGAAAAGTAGGTCTGCTGGCAAAATTTATGTGCAGGTGGGGAGTGAGTGAGTGCCTCCCTATGGGTCAAGAGTTAGTTGTTATTACCTAGCCCAGGGGCACTCACACTAGTAGTCATGAGGAAAACTCATTCAAATGTAGCTTCTTGAACCCTGTACCCAAGAGACTGCATTTTGGTAAGCATGGAGTGGGGCTTAGAATTCTACATTTTTAATAATATATACCCAAGTAGATTCAGTTGTGTGTTCATTCATTTGTTAATTAATTCAACATATACTTTTGAGCAACAAATGTGCCCTGAGCACCCTTCTAGGGTATAGAAGTGTCACAAAGGATACAGCAATGAATAAGATGGACAAAGTGAACACCAACATGGGACTTATATGCTACTGTGGAACTATAGATAAAACTATCTCATAAATATGCACATAATAAATTTTCAAATGGGGATAGTACTACAAGGAAATAAAATAGCAGAGACCATGTACTATTTGAGCTAAGGTTATCAGGAACAGCTTTCTTTCAGATGCTGTATTTTAACTGAGGCCTTAATGATAACAAGAAGAGAGAGAGAGAGAGAGAGAGAGAGAGAGAGACAGAGAGAGAGAGACAGAGACAGAGACAGAGACAGAGACAGACAGACAGACAGACAGACATATATCTGAGTCCAGGCTGTACAGTAAGTGTAAAGGCCCTGAAGTAGAAATAAGATTGGTGATCTTGAATAACATAAAGCAGGTCAGTGTGGCTACGGCAGGGTTTCTCAACAGAACTATCTATATTTTTAGCTAAATAATTTTTTGTTGTATGGGGCTTCCTTGTGCATTGTAGAATTTTAGTAGCATCCCTTGACTCTTTACTCACTAGAGTCTATCTCACTCATCCAGTTGTGACAACCAAAAATCTCTCTGGCCATTGTCAAATGTTCCTTGGGGAACAAAATCCCCCCCTAGTTGAAAACTACTAAGATAGAGCTAGTGGGAGAGGGAGAATGGTAGAAGATGGGGTGATAAAATGACTAAATCACATAGGGCTATAATAATCCCTGGTTCTTATTGATCTTATTCCAAGAGATTCTGAAAGTCACTGGACGATTTTAATTGGGGTTGGGAGATTGATAAAATCTGATTTATGTTTTTAAAACAGCACTCTGATGGCTGGATGGGGAATAATGGAAACAGAAAGTGAAAGCTGGGACTACTGAAGTAGTTCAGCAAAGTGAAGATGCAATTGAAATAGTGTTTAGCAGCAAAGATGGTGAGAAGACGTTGTATTCAGAGAGTATATTAAAAGGAGCCTTAGCAGGACTTTGGTGATCAGTAGACCACACTTGGAGAAATAACATTCTTGACCCTTGCTATTTCAAATGGGATCCATGGACCAAGAGCATGGTCTTTACCTATAAGCTTAGAAGTACCATCCCATGGCTCTACCCCAGACATGTTGGGTCAGAACCTGCATTTTCATAATATTTCCCAGGTCACTGTTATACACGAAAACTGAAAAACTAATTCTAGGCTAGCTTCTCATAATATTTATAAAAAAGAGATGCTTTAAGAGAAAGAGTGGTCTGTCCAAGGTCACAGAGAGAGTGAGGAGCAATCAGAGCTGAAACCCAATTCTCCCATCTCTTGGTTCCAGGTTCTCTATAGCAGCCTGCTTGGTAGGATAATGTGTATTTCCTGCTAGAGTCCTTCCTTAGCCAGAAATGGTAAGTTTGTTCCTTAATTCTCATAGGACAAGAAAAAGTCACCCTTCAAAAAATAAAAGATTGAAATTCCTATAGGAAGGAATAACCAAAGACCCATGGTATCAATTTAAAGCAAAAGGAGCATTTTAAAAAACTGATTACCAAACTGCGTTGCTGCTGTGCACAGGGCTGGCATCTTTTCCTTACGCAGAGTGTTAACATTGCAAATACAAAACAAATCCCTTGAAAAGTGATGCCAGGATTGGGGTGTGGGCAATGATGATGATACTTTGAGATCAGCCTCTGCACAGATTGCTGTTTGGCTGCATATTCAGTGATAGGAATATTCCAGATCACAAGCAACAGGATTTGCAACTTGAACCGTTTTATTTTTTCTTTCTTTTCTTTTTTTCTCCTTACGTAAAGAGATATTTTGAAAACCGAGCATCAGTCAGCATTCCCCATTTTTATTATCCTTTTCTCTAGCTAGCCCAGACTGGCCACTTTCACACTCCCCAGAGGTATGGACCATTTGTCAAATTCTCTTCTGCTCAAAACCAAAAGCACAAAATAGCTACTGTCTTTTTTGGCAGCTCTTGCAGAGCTAATATGCTGTGCTTATCCCAATATGTGGGCCCCTTCATATCATAAATTTGGGAGCCTGCTTGGGAGGATGAACTGAAGGAGAAAGAAGGATAAGAAAAGTGATTCAAATGCTCAAGGCTGCCTTTCATTTGACAAAATACTGATCCCTATCTCTAAGCCTCAGGAGTGTGAGGGCAGCCCTGCCTCCTTTCAAGCCTGGGAGTGATTTGGTGAACCACTTCTTCCAAGGGGTGTTATCTGATTTTCTGGAGTTAGTGGGTTTATAAAAGGCAGATAAACCAACCACTGTATGAGCATAGTGGTTGATGGGCAGGGAGATGGTCACAGGTTCAGGCAAGAAGGAAAGTTGAGTGCCTTTTTAGGGCTGGATGTGAAGCTGCTCCTCTCTGCAGGGGACTCTCCCCCGAAGCACACAGCTTCTGTCTTTGCACAGCTGTCATCTGCCATTAGCAGGTTCCTGACAGGGACATGTGGAGTTCTTCAGTGCTTCTCCCCAGCAACCAAAGCTGGGCAGTAATGCAGGTGTGTGTGTGTGTGTGTGTGTGTGTGTGTGTGTGTGTGTGTTTAGAGAGTGTGTGTGCTGGAGATGGCAAAGAAAAAGAAGAGAGATTTTACACAATATAAAATTTGAGCCAGATTTTCCATTTTGTTATTTGGGACTTTTGGTAAGTCATTTTATGCCTCTAGTCTTCATTTTCCTACTTTATCAACTGAGATTAGCAGCTATCTATGACTTATAGACTCTTTAGTAAGTCCCAGGCCCCATGCTAGAGCACCTATAGGTACCACATTACTTCCTCTTCACAATAATTTCATGAGACAAAAACTATTCTTACAATTATTATTATCATCATTATTTTTTTTCAGTTAAGGAAACTGAGCCTTAAGGAAATTAAATAAATTTCCACCATAACTCCTAGACTATGTGAGTTCTAGTGCAGACTATATGATTCCAGCCCAGGCTATGTGAGTCCAGAGTCATCATGCATTAGTACTATGCCTCCTGGGAAAGCACATTGTATACTGCATGCTATAACAATGTTAGCTACTGTTATTTAAATAATTCAAACTTAATTTATTCATTCATGTTGCAAAATGCTTCTGTTCTACAAAGTATAATTAGTTATGACATGGAGAAAGGGAGTTAGAAAAGTAGCTATTGGCTCTTCAGTCAGGTAACTTATATTTTATCAAGTGTTGGGATGAAAAATAATGTATCTGTTCAGTAAGAAATCAAGGACATCCCACATGCTCACCCAAATGAGACTAAAACAAAATGACTGCTTACTTAACCTCTGTCCTAGCAGAGGTCACTGATGGTAAAGTCCACTACCAACATTTTAAAATTTAGTTGCACCTAATAGTAGCCATAAAACCTCCCTTTATTTCTCATCCTATCACTCTCTAGGAAATTTCAAGGTGAATACCTAAAATGAGCAAATTTTAATTCTGAAACAATTATGTAGTATCTCAAAATTGTAGTTTAACAGACATAAATCTAGTCACTATATCCTAGTAAATAATGAAATTGTTATTGCTAGTGGGTGCTCCTGTGCTCCAACAGAACAATGATAATTGATGTTCATGAAAATTACCCTGAGGCAGTACAAGTTCCTGAAGTGCTCTGTGGATCATTAAAAAAAAAAAAAAAAAAAAAAAAGGAAAAAACCCACAAAAATGTAGTTTTCTTTTGCTTGATTTTCCATTGTATATGATTATGATACAATCCTTTGAATATTAATCTTCTATAATAAAATATATGGTAATATCATTGATTAGACTACCTCAATTCTCCATTAAGCCCAAACAAGTAATTTTGGATAGATGTATTTTCAGGATCTTTTTTATGTCCCTCAAAAAAACTCAAGCCAATTTTATATAACTAAATATCTGGCTATGAAAAAATCTAAGAGGTTACTCTTTGCCTTCATTTTCTATTATTGCTATAACAAATTGCCACAAACCTAGTGGCTTAAGACAATAAGCCATTTACCATGCTGGAAGTGAGAAGTCTCAAATGGGTCTTATTAGAGGGGCAGCAGCATTGCATTCCTTCTGGATGTTTAAGAGGAGAATCTGTTTCCTTGCCTTGTCCAGCTTCTAGAAGCTGCTTGCAATGCTTCACTTGTGTGGCCCCTCCTCTATCCTCATTCCAGCAGTATAGCACATTCAACTTTCTCTCTCCAACTATAACCTCTGCATTTGTCATCACATTTCCTTCCTCATTCTGATCTTCCTGCTTTCCTCTGTCAAGGAACATTGCAAATTCATTGGGCCCAGTAAAATAATCCAGAATAATCTCCTATCTCAAGATCTTAACTTAGTCACATTTGCAAAGTCCCTTTTCCCTGTAAGGGAACACATTCACAGACTCTGGAGGTTAAAATGTAGATACTATGAGGAGAGGGTAGCATTACTCTGACTATTGTACTCCTCTTAACAATAACTCAGTTATTGCAATATTCTTCTCTATTTTCTATCTTTTTCTTTGGTTTTAATTTTTGGGAAGCAATATCCCCTTTTCACATGTAATGGGTAGGATGATTCTATAATAAAAGTTACCAAAGTAGATAATATTGAATGAAACAAGTTCATACTGAATCTCTAATAATATTTGACCAAGGGGTCAAAGTCAGCAAAAAAAAGGCAATGCTGGCCATTGCCCGCTACACCATGTGTGGCCCACTGGCACTTATGCCCAAAGGGTGGAAGCTGCTTAGACCTCTGTTTATTTTTTTTAAAGTGTATTGGGGTAACATTGGTTAATACAATTATATAATTTTTGGGTGTACATTATAATTTAACATCTATATATTCTATTGTGTGATTACTATCCAGAGACCAGTTTCTTTCATCTATTATATATTTGATCCTCTTTACTCAATTCACCTTCCCCCAATCCCTCTATATTTGACCCCTTTTACCCCATCTACCTCTCTCCTCCTCCCCCACCCCTTACCTCTGGTAACCACTAGTCTATAGTCCATGTTCATGAGTCTCTGTTTGTTTGTCCTGTTCATTTGTTGCTTTTAGGTTTATATCCCAAGTATAAGTGATATCATGTGATTTTCAACTTGTTTTCTCTGGCTTATTTCGCTTAGCATGATTATCTTGAGGTCCATCCATGTTGTTGCAAATGGCAGTATTTCATTTCTTCTCATGGCTGAGTAATATCCCATAATATATATATATATATATATATATATATATATATATATATCACAGCTTCTCTATCCAATTATCTATCATAGGACACTTTGGTTGCTTCCATGTCCTGGCCACTGTGAATAATGCTGCTATGAACATCGATGTGCAAATATCTTTTCGGATATGGGTTTTCCAGTCTTCAGGGTTAATACCCAGTAGTGGGTTTACTGGATCATAAGGTAGATCAATTCTTAGGTTTTTGAGAAACCTCCATCCTGTTTTCCATAGTGGCTGTACCAATTTGCAGTCCCACCAGCAGTGTGTGAGGGTTCCTTTTTCTCCACATCCTCTCCAACATTTGTTATTAATTGTTCTGTTGATTATAGCTTATTCTAACAGGTGTGAGATGATATCTCACTGTGGTTTGCATTTCCCTAATAGCTAGCGATGTTGAACATCATTTCATATATTTGTTGGCCATTTGTATGTCCTCTAGGGAGAAGTATCTAGACCTCTGTTTCTTAAAGCTTTGACTTAAAGATTAGAACAAGTTGGAAGTTAGAGCATAAAAGGACGAAAGAAAATGATGGAGAATATTTTCCTAGTGCGAGATGGTGGAGAACGCAAGAGGAGATCAAGAAGGAGAAATGAGGGGGCAGAAAGCCATGCTGAAAGAAACTTTGGATGCCATCTGACAGGCCTTTTGAATGTGCAGGTTTGGCTGCTTGCCCAGCTGCACCATGTACCCTACATTCCTCTGTGTATTGAGAGAGGAACAGAAAAGCATCCCTTGGAAAAAAAGATCTCAGTGCACCCAAAGAAAAAGGAAAAGTCATGACTAGGGTTATGGGAGATACTAGCCAAGGGGTAGTGGAAGTTACAGCTGTGTAGACAAAATGTTCAGACAGAAATAAAGTCCACATAGGTCGAGACAGACTTGTCTTCTGTTTCTCAGCTATGGACAAGCATCCTCTCTGCTTTTGTCCTAAACTCATGTTGGCTGCTTTCCTCTAAATTATATTAAAGATTTCTTTTTTACCTCAAATTTGGGTGTTTCATAAGCCTTGTCATTTGCAAAACCATTATGGTTTAAGTAGGACACCTGACAGATCTATAATAAGCAATGTTCGAAGGGATAAGATCCATCATTTCACTGTGTTCAAGCCTGGTTAAAACAGAAAAATTCCCCTATAGCTAAAGCACTAAGGTGAAGGAAAGATGAAAATGTATCATTGTTAACTGTTTCTTATTAATTTTTTTTCCTTTTGGTATGGGCATGGTCACTTGTGAAATGATGCTTTGCACACAGACAACACCTTTGTCCATTAGAAATTTTGATAGAACAACAGGAACAACAACTATATTAAGAGCTTAACAGATCAGGTACTGTGGGAACTGCCTTATGAAAATTATCTCTTTAGTTCCCACAATAATCATGAGAAAGTTATATTATGCTCCCCCATTTTGTAGGTCATTAAATGGCTTGAATAAAATCATTTTGTCATAGTCATAGTTAGCAAATTATATCTAAAGCTCAAACTCAGGTTAGGCTATTTCCTAATTTTATCCTCTTAGCAACAATGCATATTTACTTCATGTTTTTTTTCTCTATAAAAACCTTTGGCTTTATAAGTAAAGTCAGAGAATTGTGAAGCATATAAAATCCCTTCCCAGATTACTTGATATTAAAAGCAAGATCCAATTACATTTCGTTTGAATATGGCAATACTTGGCGCTACTCATAGTTTGCTTTTCAAAAGTCATTTTTTTCCACTTAAATCTCATTATTCTCTATTTTTTTCCCCTGCGAAGCAGATTGTAGTGTGTTGAGTAGTGCCCCCTGCCAAAGATACGTCTAAGCCCTGACCCCATGAATGGGTGAGGGCTTAGAAAATGACCTTTGCAGAGGCATTTAATTTAAGGATCTCAAAATGAAATCATCCTGGATTTAAGCTGTAACCTAAATTCAGTGGCTGATGCCCTTAAGGAAAGGGAGAAATAAAATACCTAGACACAGGAGAAAAAGACATGTGAGGACACTGGCAGAGATTGGAGCTATGCTGCCATAGTCAAGGAATGACAGGAACTAGAGAGGCAAGGAAATATTTTATTCTGGAGTCTTGGGAGGGGGCGGGAGGTTCAACTCTGATGACACCTTGATTTTAGACTTCTGACCTCTAAAACAGTGAAAAATAAATTTCCATTGTTTAAACCACCATATTTGTGATAGATTGCTGTGACACCCCTAGAAAAACTAGTACACAGATGTATTTTTATGGTGCAGTATCAAGAAAGTTTGACAAATATTACTAAAAAGAACTGTGTTATTTATGACTATAATTGGGTCTAAGGAATACAAGTTTGTACCTTATTTTCTTACAAACTGAGAAACCACAAGACATTAGAATATTTATTTTTAAAATCTTGAAAGGTCCAATAATATCATATTCATACAAATAATATAAACAAATGTACATATATATATATATATATATAAATGCATATATAGTATAAGCAAATGTACATGTATACATTTACATATATGTATATAATCTTTATATTACTTGTTGTATGTTTGGTTGTTTCCTTATGAAAAGCCAACAGGGAGATAAATCCATACAGAAGCCCTGCTAATATCTGGTAAATTTTACTGTACTCGATTAAAGCCGGGAATGCCCCTTGGCAATGATCTCAGGCCCAGTTCTTAATTTATAAGTGATTGCCTTGGGTTGGTAACAAATTTTGAAGATTCATGAAATTATTTATGAATAATTGGCCAGCAGCTTTTATAAAAATTAGCAATTACAAGTGCCGAATACCTTGGATATCACTGGCATGGAATAGGCTCTCCATCATTAATAATAGAAGTCGATATTAGTGAGGTTGTTACTAGTGATGGTAGTTAACAGTAGTAATAATAATAATAGTAATGGTGCATGTGGTGAGAAAGACCTGAATAAAAACTTGTGTCCAGATGTCATGGAACTTTCTTTCATAAGATAGAAATCCTAAAGAAAGGGAACCGGCTTCTTATCTTGATATTTTGGTGGGTTCTGAGAATTTGTTCAAACACAGAAAGGTACCACCTTAGGCAGCTGAGATCAAAAATGGATTTTCTAGATCTGCTAAAATAATTCTTAACTTATCTGCATAAGAAGACTCTATTTAGGATAAGGTCAGAAGCAAGATGTGGTGTTATAGGCTGGCCATGGCAGCAGCCCTTTATACCTCCTCTATTCACCAATCATCAACCCTTACACAGCACCATGGAATAGGATTATGGATTACTGCTGCTGCCAGACAATTCCTTGGAAAAACCATAAAAAACAGGCCAGAGTGGGTAAGAGACAGACTTTTACATTCTTAAAGGCTTACCAACACTGCATACTAGCTTCAGTAGAGCTCCTTATACACTCTAACATCCAGCAGCTGAGTCAGCCTGCTATGGAAAACTTAGAGTGCTTATATGTTCCCGATGAATTATGTCCTCTAGCATCAATCAGTAATGGAACTTTCAAGGGTAGAAAGTTATAGCTACTTACACATATATAAAACAAATTTTCAGGCTGGCATGGAGGTTACAAGAATAACTGAATGGGACATGCTTTTGGTCTCCTACTGATTCATTGTCATTATAGAGAAGACACCTGGGGTTTTCCCTATGAAGACGACTTTCAGACTCAGGGAAGGAAGCAAGCAATAGAGTGGTAATGCTGTTCCCATTTGGTCTCTGGACAATGGCTGCACTTCCTGAATAAATGTGAGAACAGAGTTATTGCAAGTCTGTGGCCCAGGAACTCAAATAAAACAGATGAGTCGTGAGTCCAGGTGGTCAGCATCGTGAGATCATATACTATAAGCTACAGACTGAATGTGTCCCTCCAAATTTATATGTTTAAGCCCTAACCCCCAATGTGATGGTATCAGGAGATGGGTCTTTGGGAGCTAATTAGGTTTAGATGAGCTTATGAAGATGGCATCCTCATGGTGGGATTACTACCTTAAAAAAAGAAACACCATAGAGTTTGCTTGCTCCCCTTCTCTGTGTACACAAAGAAAGGGTCTGATGAGTACACAGCGAGATATGGCCATATACAAGCCAGGAAAAAAATCTCTCACCAGAATCCAACAATGCTGCTCACTGATCATGGACTTCTAGCATTCAGAACTGTGAGAAAATAAGTGTTTGTTGTTTAAGTACCACCCTCCCCGCCACCACCCCATCTATGGTGTTTTGATATGGAATCCCAATCTGACTGATACACAGTAGTGACAGTTTTTAAAAAATAAGTGGGCTTATTTAATTATTATTAAATATGTAGGCTTATAGAAGTCATTACAAGTAGAGGCAGCATAGTTACTACAATTAATTACTTTGCTAGAACATAATGTCTACCTTTTTTCTTCAAGGAACAACAGGAATAAACCTATCTTCTAGATGACTCCTATAGTAAACTGTCCAAATTCCAGAAGAATTGCCCACCTCTGTGTCCATGCCAAGTGGTCCTAATGTATAGGCAGTCAAATCCTCAATATCATGTATTATATTTGAAATGACTTTTGTTTTGAGGTAAAGTTATAAAATTATAATTTTTGCAATTTGAAGCAATTTTCCAAGGTTTGCTTTGCTTGCTTATTTGTTTATTTATTTGGGTGGTAGATATTTTTTAAAATGCAAAATGTCTCCTGGATTGTTTTATGAAGACTAACTTTCAGTAACTATTTTCCTACCTGCCTTTCAAATCCCTCATTCCCTGATCTGAATCTGTCTTTCCACAGCCAGAATAGCATAAAGCTTCAGTGACCAGGCCAAAAAAAAAAAAAATTAAAAAGATTGATGTCATTCAAAGATTGGCATTTCAGTTTTTATTACTAGAATACCTTGAAGAATTAGATCTGATTTGCATTGATATTTGCCAACTCTATTATTAAAGTTTTTTCCACTTCCCTTCATCAGATTTTAACACTTTAGTCAACAGTAGACACATTTAACAGTTATATGACTTCACAGAGCCTTCTGGGCTTTTGAATTGTTGACCAACTCGAGAAAACTATCTGATTTAATCCATAAAATGAAGGTAGTCGATGACACATAAAAGAAATAGCAAGGTATTTTTTGCAAGGGAGTCTGCCTTTTACAAATGTTTCTTAAGTGACATGGGATACTTTTATTGGCATGTAATTTGTTGGCAGTGCAAACCCATCTGAGTTACTCATTGAGATTTCTCATTTTATTCGAAAACGAGAAAATTATTAGAAAATTAATTTATTAGAATTAATTTCAGCCTCAGTGTATTGGGAAACTTGAAAATAAATGTCTAGAGAAGGATGAGGATTTCAGAAATGTGTGCACATTTTCAGTGATATGTTAGCCTAAAACAGTATTAGACTGTAGATAGAAAAAGACAAAGTAGAATATATGTGTAGTTGTTACTTCTAAAACTCTTCATCTAAAATGACAGAAGGTCTAACCATAGACATGTGATAGAGCATTTATATATCAAATAGTTTTAAACAGCACATCCCTCTCACCCCCCACACACTCTTTAGGTCATAAAAAAATCCTATTGATTTATTATTACAGAAAAAGAACCTCAAGTGTTCCTATACTCTTGCTTGATAAAAATAACACAAAATTCTGACTATCTCAAAAAGATCTGTTTTCTTTACGGTAGGGGTTCTGTAAGTTTGCTGTGCACCAAAATCACAGTAATTACAAATGAGAAGCTTATTAAATTACAAATCTTTGGGCCTAGAATTTCTCATTTGTGTAGGTCTTGGTGTGGGTCTGAAAACTTGAATTTCTAACAAGTTCCTAAGTAATGCTGATGTTGCTGGTTTGTTGACCACACTCTGAGAAACCCTGCTTTATACTATGTAGAAGCTCTGATTTCTCATTTGTTTTGGTCAAATGGAATGTTTCATAGTTTTACAGTTAGTCCATTCTCCTATGAAACCAAAATGACTACTGTAAGTCTATATTTTGCATTACAGAATCTAAGATAATAGTAATGACAAACAGCACCTGATTAATGCCTTATCATTAATAGTTTTCAAAAATATTATTTTACTTGAGATAACACAGGAATCCTGGTAAGCAAGAAAGTATCATATTCATATTTTACATACAGAAATAGAGAGCTTAAAGGACTTACCTCAAAACCCCCACTTTTCTCCAACTTTTTAAAGAAAGTAAACAGTGGACAGCAGACTTGAACCCAGGCTTTTTGACTCTAAGTGTTATATTCTTTCTACTAAGTCCTTCTTCCTCTCAATCCTTTACTTTTGTAGATAGCTTTACACTTTTCAAACTATTTTCATATTTATTATCTTATTTGATCCCTCAAAGCAACAGCATGAGGCAGGCAGGGAACATATTATTGTCTACATTTTGCAGAAAAAAACATTATAAGAGACGATGAGATAAGTGGCTACTGTCATTCAGGTAGTATTTTTTCACACACTAAGGCTAAAATTTTACTGCATTATTTAGCAGTAGCATCTGATGTAGTAGATAAAGCATCAGATGCTCTCTTTTCCAAGTGATAAATATTAAATGGCACAGTATTATAACTCTATCCTACCCCATTTTTTTTTTCTGTTTTCTTGATAGGGTTGTATTTAGGGGGAAGGGAGGTGCAGATTGCATTTAAGATTACTAGTTAGTAGGAAAATAAAGAAAGTGTTTTAGTTTCTATATTTCAAATAATTTAAAAAAACAACTTTCTCTGAATAAAAAGGCTCTTTATCTCTAGTCCAAGTCTTTCCAAAGTGTAAAGTACATACTAGCCACCTGGTGAACTTGATAAAATGCAGATTCTGATTTAGTTGGTCTGGAGTAGGGCCCAATATTCTGAATTTCTATAAAGCTCCAAGGTGATGTCAATTTTGTTGATTATGGACCAATCTTGATAGGCAAGGATCAATCCTGTTTTTGAAAACCATAATTTTTATTATTCTCTAAGTCATCTCTGAATCTCTAGGGTAGAAACAGGGAAATTAAAATATATAAAAAAAGTATAACAATATTTGGTGAATACATTGTGGGACTTAAATATGTGTTTTTTGTGCTAGACTATGTACACATCTTCCAAATTTCTTTGATCTCAAGATCCAGGAAGATGCTAAATATGTTGTCCAATGACTCACAGTGCTGACATTACCTGAGTGCTTGTTAAAAAGGCAGAACTTCAGGCCCCATCCCAGACCCAATGAATCAGAATTTGCATTTTAACAAGATTCTTCAGATGGTTTTCCAGCACCATTAAGTTAGAGAATCACTCCCTGAAAGATTTTTGCCCTCCTGTGCTCCATTCTGCTCATCTAGTTGATCATCAGACTCACCGGGAGGCTTTACTCTTATCCAATCCAAGAATTAACCAAAATAGATGATTTAAATATGGAGTGAGCCAAGAAATCAGTATTTAAAACAAACAAAAAACATTTTTTCTCTAGTTAAGTCTAATGATCAGCTGGATTTGGGAATCCAATTGATTATCTAATAGTGCAGATGACAATTATGCCACAGGTGGCTATACACAGGGGGATGGTTTATAATGAATTACAGGAGGTATTATAAAATTTATGGCCCTGCAACCAAGCTTCCTTTTTCAGTTGACTCAACCTGTAAACTGTTCTCTACTACCAAAACCAGAGTGGGCATGAACTGCTGGGACCCAACCCCCAATTCCCAACCTCCACTATAGTGCTAATTCATTGGAATGCCATTGCTGAAAGTTTTGTTGACACACATTAAAAACATTTTTCCCCCAGATACAGAAATCTGCAGTAGACATTTCAGCATCTTATCAAAAGAAAATGTCTTATATATTTGAGATGTATATTATATAATAAGCAAAACTATAGTTTACGAAGACTCTGTTCTTAAAGTCTAAACTATAAACATGTTCTAACAGTCTGACCTTTATGTAGGAGAAGTAATTAACTTATTCATTAGATAAATATTTACTGAGTATTTACACTGTGCTAGGCACTATCATGGAACTAAAGACATGTAGGTGTCTGCTTTCATGAGGAAAACAGTAAAAAGAAAGGTAAGCAATTGCTTAGTGTGATACCTGCTGAGAAGAACAATTGCTGATAACAAATGAGATACAAGACTGTGAAGAACATTCTCAGTAGTGGATGATGTGAGTCAGATAGAAGTGAATGGCACATCATGGCAACACAATGAAAAAAGGATCTGAATAGGTCTAAACAGAGAACTTGAAATTTCCAAAATCATCTCAGTAAGAAATTAATGAAACTATTATTTGAAGAGCCTTCTTTCTATTGTATCATTTGCAGTTTGTTTTATATTCATTCATGTCTTAATTAATTATCAGTGTGTATTTAGTTTATACTTCATGATGTGAGTTATTTCCCAACAATACTATTTTTAATAAAGTCCTTAATTGAATAACTAGATTTATTGACTAATTGAGTACTTATAATATGCCAAACAATGTGATAATGTACATATGAGTAAGGCATAGTTTCTGCACTTTTACAGAGCTTACAATCTAGAGATTTCACATAATGAAAATGCTATTTTATTAATTCTATGATATGGCTTCCTGGAGGAAGTGCCATCTTGAAGGTCTTGAAAAATGATACTGGCAAAATGATGACACAAAAGGGATAAGAAATCATGTTACAAGATGAAAACCAGAATATGTAAAGGCCCAAAAGCAAGTGGACAAGGCATGTTTTTGAAATATAATTAGTGTACTTTATCTACTACATAAAGCTGAGTGGTTAGGAATTTAGAGATAGGAGAATAAGTTGAATAAAGGAATTTAATGCCATGCTACGTAGTTTGAATTTCACACCAATGGTGTTAGGGAATTGAGAAATTTAGTTGGAAAATGAACAACCATTTTTATATTTAGAAATAGTGTTTTTGTAGTAGAGGAAAATATCTAGTAGCAAGGGGTACAATTGAAAAACTGTTGAAATACAGCTGAGAGAAAATGTTGATTTATCTACACTGTGACAATGCCAGTGGAGAAAGGGGAATTAATCGGTAGCTATTAAGGAAGCAGCATCAAGACAATGTGTGGAATGAATCATGGTTGGAGCAAAGGAAGAACAAGAGCCCAGTCTCATTCTCAATCTTCTGCAATAGATAACTTTTATCTTCTACTCTGAGACTCTCTTGGAACTTGTCCTCTGATCCCTATTATTCCAATCTCCCTCAGTAAATATCTTAATTCATGGAAGCTAGGATTGCCCTTCCTACCAAGAATGTAAGCCAGATGTACTCTGACTTCTTATGAGGGACCTTAGGATAGACTCAAACTGATATCTACAGTCAAGATCACAAAGTTATTTATAGGCAGTCCACAAGAATTATATATCCTTACTTTTTCTTGTATAAATGAGCCATATCAAAAACAATGTGAGTTCTATATAGTGGTTTGTTTGGCTCCCAAGTAAATCAGCCTGCACCTATCTTAATGAATTGCATTGTCTTACTATCTTCCCATTCAACAATTTTATAATAATTTTGATCATTTTAATACCCTTCCCCAAAAAACTATAATTTACTGTTTTCTTTTGTTTTATTTTTATTGTATAGCTCCTCTGTTACTATTCAATGGCTCACTCCTGAAAACTGTAGGTTATTTTTTGCTGTCATAGTACAATCATCGCCTGAAACACCAATTTTGTAAAAAAAAATGTGTTGTAATTTGGAATCCATAGGTTCTATATAGCTACAGTTAATAAATTATTTGCTGTTAGCCAGACTCTGGGAAAACTGTCCCCTAGGAGAAGCATGGACAATGAATAAGCTACACTAGAAAATCTCTCCCTAAGATGTCATAACCTTTTGGAAAAGGAACACTTCTAGTGGGTGTGTTGAGATGTGATACAATATAAAATATAAATAGTAAAACTGATCTTGATAAGAACATTTCAAAAAATTTTCCTGGTTGTATTGAAATAGAGAATAGACCAGATAAAGATGCCATTGAGGCTATTTTTAATCAAATTATCAGTCTCCACCAAAATTATCATTATAGGAAGCTAATGTATGAATAAATATAATTAAAATAATAAGATAAGAATATCAATAATTGCTAGCATTATACTAAAAATGTTGCATACATGATCTCTTTTAACTATCATGTTAATATTTGACAAAGATTCTATGTTTAGACCCATTTTAATGATGAAAAAACATACTATTTGGAAAAGTGGCAAAAAAATATTTGAAGTAGTATGATGCTGAGAGATGTGGACTCTTTCATTCTACTAGGTCATGCACAAAGTTTATGATTAAGCTGTTACTCCTCATCCACCCAAGATTCTAAAATGTCCTGGAGCAGTCAAATCCAAGCTCTTCCCCCAAGGACACATCTAGGGTGGTTTATTTATCTTTGGAAAGAATATTCTGGGGATCTGATGACAGACATGTATAGGATAAGAGTAAGGTGCTGAGGTTATGTTAGGGCATTTGTCTAAAACTTGTCAGAACCACTAGCCCTTCTGATTGTGGAGATACTCCCATGGCTTAAAGGTTAATAGCATCAGTTGTTACGGGTCTTTCCAAGATTTTCAATGTTTGGATGCCAATAATCATGTAATGAAGATTTTGTAATCTTAATTTTCTAAATTACTCATTTGCTTAAATGATAAGGTTACTGAAAAAGATTTTTTGTTAACTTGATTAGGCTATTATAAAATCATCTATATAGCAAAAGAATATGTTTCTGACCTTAATTTAATATATTCATATATACAAATAATTATCTATATGCCTGCTATACTGGTATATACTACACTGTATATTTAGAACCAATATACAAATAAGGTACTGGTAAAATATATAGCAAGATTTTTGATAGATATGTAGTTATCGCCATATTATTGTTTATCTTTTTTATATTATTATTATTTTTTCTTCTTCTTAAAAAAGTCCCTTTAACATTTCTTGTAATACTGGTTTGGGGGTGATAAACTTCTTTAGCTTTTTCTTATCTGGGAAGATCTTTATAGTCCTTCGATTCCAAATGATAGCTTTGCTGTGTAGAGTAATCTTGGTTGTAGGTTCCTGCTTTTGGTTGTAGGTTGTAGGCAGAGTAATCTTTGGTTGTAGGTTCTTGCATTTCAGCACTTTGACTATTTTGTGCCAATCCCTTCTGACCTGCAAAGTTTCTGTTGAGATATCAGCTGACAGTCATAAGGGAGCTCCCTTGTAGGTAACTAACTGCTTTTCTCTTGCTGCTTTTGAGTCTCACTTTGTTTTTAACCTTTGGCATATTAATTATGATGTGTCTTGGTTGTAGGCCTTTTGGGTTCATTTTGCTTGGGACACTCTGTGCTTCCTGGGCATGCATGTCAATTTCCTTTACCAGATTAAAACAATTTTTCATCATTATTTCTTCAAATGGATTTTCAATTCCTTGCTTTCTCTTCCTTCTGGTATCCTTACAATGCAGATGTTGGCCTCTTAAACTATTCTCATTTGAGAGGAAATTTTTTTTTCTTTTTGCTGATCGTATTGGGTGTTTTCTGCTATCTTTTCTTTCAAATCACTGTTTCAATCCTCTGCTCAGTCCCTATAATGTATTTTTTTCAGCTATTGTATTTTTATTTTCTAACTGACTCTTTTCTATGTCTATTTTATGTTTTCTATCTTCATTTTTATTTTTCTTACCTCTCCACATACTGCCTATAAGAGATTCACTTTAGATCAAAAGATACAGACTAAAGGTAAAGAAACTATAGATCATATACTCTCTGTCTAAAATGTGAAGTCATACTAATTACAGCATGCTAACTGAAAAGAGCAGATGATAGTTATTTATAATATGTACTTCTAAAATTCAACTGAAATAAATGAATTCATTTTAATATATATTTCTCCCAAGCCATGAGGTCAGAATCTAGGCTAGAAACATTAACATGGGGTAAGTTGTAAAATTAGAATTAAGGCAGATAGGATTATAGCATTAATGGAGTTTAAGAGTAGTATAGGCAAGGATTCAAACTTGGAAATGAATGAAAAGGGAATGACCTACCAAGTGATTAGAACCCAACACCCAATGAGAAATGAGATTTTAGACTCTTCGGAGTCCTCTTGGCTTCTCCAAACACAGTGTTTTCTCACCCACCTCATCGAAATACAAAATATTTTTCAAGTGAGATTTCTTTACTCTGAGTTGATGTCAGATCTGGTTTCTGACTTGGACAAGAGAATTGTATAGCACATGCTAGGACCTTCTCAGCCTAAGTGACTAAGTCATCAATATACCTTTTTTTTTTTCAGGTATAGAAAGCTACAGAGGTTGTAAAAATTTTTGTAGAAATGAAATACATAGAAACTCTGTAACCCTGAGCAATCTTGATTCCACATGAGCCACACTTGAGAAAGGGACTGTGAGAAAATAGATTTAGAAACAAAGTTAAATGAAAATGGGAGCAGCATTGCTCACAGAAGAGAGATCAAACACTCCATAGAAAATACATGTTACAGTGCAATTGCCCTCTAGGAGTTACAGGATTATGAAAGTCTAACTTAATTGAGGAAGAAAATAGGTCACATTTAACAACCACATACGTGACACATCATTTTGACTATATAGAATAATTGAAGAGGAGAGAAAAATTAAGAAATCAGAAATATAAGAAAGACAACTACAAATGTATCAATCTCTTCTTCTCCATCTAAGTTAGGTATATATTCTGATTTTGTATACATAAAATATTCACCATTCTTTGATTTTCTCTCTTTAAAAATACTTGCAGTGTATTGGAAAAAGAAATTTCAGATGTCAAAAAAAAAAAAGAGAAAGAAAACGGCCCAAACTAAAATTAAAAAAAGAAAAAAAACTGACTTAAGGGTAATAAATATTCTTTTTCTCATAGAAATATACCTCACACCTTCTTTTCTTTCTCCCTCTCTTGTCATCAAATGTCAGGTAATCAGGTACTTGTGAACCCTGCATGGAGTCTTCCTCTTTTCGGGGCTTGATGTCCCTGTGGGGTCGAGCTAATTACAGGTACATTTCTTCTGCAAGGCAGGCACACTCTGTACTGTTGAAGGAACAATTAATAATTGAACAAAGCTAGCTGAATTTTTTTGCTCACACGGCCATGAGTTGTAGGTAGTTTTACTGTCACACAGGGAGTATAGCCTCTCCTTTGGGTATCTCCAAGAAAGGCTTTTGCATTACAGGCTGAAAAGGATCACCTCATTTTCAAAATTTAAAATAAAGAAAAATAACCCACAGAAATCAAAAATTAAAATAAAAAAATAAAAATAAAAATCCTGGTTTCCTTTATAAAATAGTAGGAGGCAAATCTCTCTTTTCACCAGGAATATGATTATGATCAGATAGATGGCTATTTAGGTCAGATGTGAAAGAGATGAAAGAGTGTGCTTGGGAATTAATGCCCATTATAAGGGAGAATTGGAGTTTGCCCTTGAGTCTATGAATGCAGCAGGGAGATAGTTTTGTACATGCCAGAATAGAATTTGACCCACAGAGAGGCCTAGATAGAGGATTACAGAAGAATAAAGTTCTTTCCCTTGAGGTATCTTTAGGTACTTAATGGACAATATCCCCAAAGCCCCATGGGGTTAAAGATGAGTACAGAAAATCCTTGTCCTGTGTTCCAAGTTATAGTCTTGAGCAGAGGTCTGTAAACTACCACAGAGGGCCAACTGAAAATGTTTTTACTGATGGACCATAAATTTGGCTCTAAGTTTGGTGACAGTACAGTAAAAGATTCATCATCATTTATAAGAATTCACTGGATTCATTTATAAAAAAACAAACCATTTCTTAGAACAAAGGACAGTAGAAATATTAAAAACAAAGAGGGATTCCATTAAAGGATTCTTGAAATGGAAACTATGTGATAAAATTAACAATCTCCCAAAAACATTACAGAAAATGCAATGATTTTAGAGATCTTTTATATAGCTTTTATACCAAATTGTCATTCTACTAGGACAGCAGTAAGTGGTATGCAATTGGGGGCTAATATAATTCCATCCAAGTAGAATGTACTCTGAAGGTTTAAATTAATCCAGAGAAAAGGAGTATGATATCTAGAGTTTCACACTTCAGATTACTCTCCATATGTATTTTTTTCCATGTGAGGTATAAAATAGACAGGAAATGCATTTGAGGTTGATTTCCCAAATAAGTGCCTCATTTATTGCTTTTCTATATTATAAATAAATGACAGTTGTATGCATTAACATTAAGGATGGGTACTGAGTAACATTTTCTTAAGAAAGTAGAAGCCGCTAATGAAAATAGCTGCCTGAATAAGACCATTACATAGGTTGGTCCAAACTTCACCATGTAAGTTATTTTGATGACTAACATGAAATAAAGGCCCATATTCTCATACCACAAAATACATAGTTTCTAAAAAGACTCTATAACTAAACACTGCCCTGGCCTTTCAGAAATATCTCAGGATAGCATCCACTGTATGTCTAGCTTTGCACAACGATTTTCATGGTGTTCATTCCAAAATGAATATGTTTTATATTAAATCTCTAGTTATCTACAAAAAAAACTTTAAGAGAAAATCAAATATAAATCAGTTAAAAGTTGGTGGCTAGCTACCAAAATAAATGACACTCTATAAGAATAATTATGTAATACCTCCAATTTCTAAAAAAATTAAATAATAGGCCTCATTCTAAAAAAGAATGTGTCATTTGCAAAGGCATGGTTTTGCACATAAAAATAAATAAGTTGTAGAGTAGAACATACATGTAATTGGTCCTTAATAATTTGGTACAATATTTAAATGTTCAAAAAGCAGCAGGTCGTCAAAACCCAGTTATGCTGATGATGATGGGAAAGGGAAGGAGAGGATGCAAAAGAAATGCTTAGAAAATAATTTTCTGACTTTTGTTGAATTATTAGCATCAATATAGGTGGGGATCCACAATGAGCTTGTAGCTTAGTCCATGCCTGATGCCCCTCTACTGAAACAGATGTCAAAGATAATACATTAGAAGTCACAGTTTTGTATTATTGCTAACAGATTTCTTCACAAGGTGCTGCATATTATGAAATTATAGTTAAAAGCAAAGCAAAACAAAAACACATGTAGAACTATGTAAATTTAATCAATACAAAACATTGTCCTAAAACACTCAAGCACCGAACTGACATACATTTTCCATATAATATTAAGTCATTTAAGACATTTAATGCTTCTAGATATGTTACCTTTAGAGAGTATTCTATTGAAAATGAAATAAAAATATATGCATTTGTACTATAGTTGTAGACTTTATAGAGATGAGCACATTAGCAAAGATCAGGGAGGACCCTAAATGCCTTCTATGTCACATTTTGTTAGTGTATTAATAACAAAATAGATGGTTGCCTTTCAGATCTAATGGAATCTCAAAAACATAAAGATATCTTAAATAGTGTGTGGCATTTTTGAGATTGGAGGGTTGCTTACCAGTTGGTGTAAGGTGTCTCCAGGTGATAACAGGTTCAGGACGACCATTGGCCATGCAGACCAGGGTCACATTGCTGCCTTCATTCACAGTGACATCTGAAGAGATGTTGGAGATCTTTGGTGGAACTGTAAAGACAAAAGCAAATGCAATGTATAACTATGTCATTAAAACTGGGTTTGCTGCATTTGTCCATGCAGCTGGACATGGCAAATTTGAGTTTAGTGATTTCATGATTTAAAACATCTAAATTTTCTTGTTAAGAAGCCAGGATGCTTTACGACCTCCTTAGAGACTAGTAAGCAGATGAAAAGCACTAGTCTTACTAGAAGGTAAGACCCTTCCCACTACAACCAAGTAGTGGAAGTACAGAGTAGTATAGTGAAAATGTCATAGCTCTTTTCTGATTAGAATGGACCTTACTTGGATATTAGAGAGCATGCCCATTGATACAAATCAAGAATAAATTTTTCTTATTACTGTTACCTATATTTATTGTCTTATGTATAGAAAATGAATATAGTCCAATCTTTCCTTCAAATGTCAGGGGGCAAAAGACATAGTGTTATTTAGCATAAGATTGCACAGTGTGCTATTAAGATGTAGTGAAGCCTGGTTAATTACAGTCTCGCCACATAAGGAAACCTCTGGTTAATCACTACAATAGAAGGCCTCTAAATATCATCTTGGTGTGTGATAGGCCAGACAATATACCTTAGAGCTTAAAAATTAAATTAGTAAGGCCTATGTCACAGACAGGTAGACATAATACTGCTATTACTCCTAGTACTACAATTACTAGTAGTGCTAACAATTTAGTAATAACTACCTTTAATTAAGCATTGATCATACATAAGACCCTACATAGAGTGTTTTACAAGTATTATCTTTATAACAAGGAAATACTATCTTATGAGGATTTTATTTATGGTTGGCAAACTGAGGTACAGAGGGGGCTAGGTGAGAAGCAAAAATTAGATTTGAATCTAGGCAGACTCCTGGGCCCATGCTCTTAAGCACTACTTAAATGAAACTTCATCTTCACTACTCAGGCTACCAGATGGCTGAAAATGATGAAAATTACTTTTTGGTGATGTGAGAAATGAGTCCCCCAGGGCTAGCTGTACTGCCGGTTGACTTCCTTCATTAGTGTTCAGGGTGGCAACATAGGTCTCCCATTGGTAGGCTTAAGTAGAAAGTGAATTACTCATAAATTTCATCACAGAGTTTATGTACTGATTACAAATAGCTGAGTTTATGGTTTGAATGTGATCTTCCTTGCTTATGCTGTCCCTGAAAAAATACATGTTGGGGAGGGGAAGGAGGACAAGAGAGCATGAAGTTCAATAATAAAAGAATCTTATTTTTCCTCACTCTTCCTACCCATTAGGAAGTCTGTGTTGTGACAAATAAAACAGGAGCATTTTCTGTTTGTAGAGGCAGCTGCCTGACAACCATATAATCCCTGCAGATCCCTGTTAGAAGACACTGGCAACTGACTAGGTCAGAATTTTAAGGAGGAAGTGGGAAGAGAACGCTCACAGTAGCCTCTTATATGACCTCTGGGTAGAAACCAGTGATTCCAAATCAAACCCAAAGGCAGAAATAGAATGTAGTTGGTTCCCATTATTTAATAATTTTTATTTATAGATTTTCTGTTTCCCTTTTTTCTATTAGGGTTAAGAGTTATTTTCTTATATTCATACATTGACTTGCAATATATTCTCTCAGACTTTTACAAGGAGGACCTGAAAGATTATACCTATTTTATGGAGAAGAACATGAGGCCCAACAAGAACTATGGCAGGGCTTAGAACTCAGAGCTCTTGGATGTCCAGTTGTTCTGTTGTTTGATATTTGCACTTTCTAATTCCCAGCTGAGTAAGTTACCATTGTGAACATCTCCAAAAAACTACAATAATATATAAATCTATCATAAAACAAGATTAGGTCATTCTACGTACCTTCTTCAACAATCTAAAACCTGTAACAGGAAGTTATATAGTAACTCTAAGAGCTCACGTTACTCAGGTTATAGTTAATTCTGAATTGCAAGACAGGATGCAGCATAGAGAAAAGAAATACAGATGTGCTCTGATTAAAAAAAAAAAAAAAGCAGAGTGGAAGACTACATATCCCTAATATAAAAACATGCAAATCTACAAAACAGGAAAAAAATATCTCCAATTGTCAAGCTCCCAGAGAGTTATTACCTATAATAAAATTTACTCATATTTGATTTTACATGGCATGCAAGTTAAGCCTCTTGCTCAATGATACATAGACAGGCGGTAATAAAATTTGGAATAAAATCTAGAATAATTGACTACAGGGCTGTGTTTTGGCCTCCAAACCATATTGTTTCTTCTAATTATACTCAGGTCCTGTACCTCAGATAGTGAAGATAAAAAAGTGGTTTTTGTTTGAACAGATAGATAGGTAATTATTGTATTATATCTTCCTCTGGGACACTATCCACAGGTTTCACACCATTATTTATCTTCTTACTTTATTGTACTTTATACCAGCTTCTTCCCATAAATATTTACATATGATATAGTCCTTTTGATCTAGAAAAAAATTCCTCTGTAAATCCCATGTGCCCTCTTATTAACTTTCAGTCTCAATCTCTTTCTCTCTTTCTCTCTCTCTCTCTCTCTCTCTCTCTCTCTCTCTCTATATATATATATATATATATATATATATATATATATATATATATATATATATATATTTCTCGAAGTAATGGTTCCATACCACATCCTCATCTCCCATTTGCACTTCAATCTTGATGCAACCTGGGTTCCCTCATTCTCCAAAGAAACTGCTCTCAGGAAGCTCACCAATTTGTTTGAACCATATTGTTTCTAGGTCCAATGAACAATATTTATTATTACCTTATTTTTCTTTGAAGTATTTGACTTTGTTGACCACAACCTCTTTCTTTCATTCTTTTCTTTTATTAGTTTCTAGGTCACCAATTTCAGTTGCCTTTCCTCTCATCCCTCGGGCCAGCCTTCTCAGTGCAACTTTTGGGCTTTTCTTGTCCTGTTACTTAAATATCTGTATTCTTAAGGACTTGATCCTCTTTCTTCATATAATTCACTGTAAGTGATCTCATCTACTCTCTACCTTCAGAAACTAAGGCCATGTTTTTAATGAGTACTAAATCAGTATCTGTAGCCAAGATTTTTCTCATGACCTTTATACCTACATTTCCAATAGACTATTATTCTACATCTCCACCAAATGCCTCACAGATACCCAAGATTCAGCATACTCAGAACTGAGGTCACCATCTTCCTTCGCACAGAACACTTACATCTTGTGTTCACTATCTCAGTAAATAGTGCATCATACAAACAGTTGCTGAAGCAAAGGCAAAAGAACAAGAAAAAAAAAATTACCTCCCTTGACTGCTCTCTTTTACTGCCCCATATAAAAAGGATCTCCAAGTGCTGTGGTTTATGAATCTTCAGATTCATTAATTACTCTCAATCCCTATTCCTATTAGCCTTTTATAGCCATCAACACTTCTTTTCCGTTTTCTCTTTGGCCTGAATTTTTGCAAGAGCATTACAACTAGTTTCTTTGCCTCTAGCCTTCTTTTCCTCAAGCTCATTGTCATTCGTGTACCACAGAGCAATCAGATTTTTTTTTGATCCTAAACGGCAAATGGGATTCTAGTATCCCCTGATTAATCATTGCCCTCAAGATAAATTCCAAACTTCTTAAAATGGCTTAATAGGTCATTCTTGTTAGTCCCTGCTTCTCTCTCCAGCCTTACTTCCTATTTCCTTTGCATTGTATCATCCAGTAGGATCAAATAACTTTTGATTCCTGGAATATACTATTCTCATTTATTCCCAGGCATTTAGCATTTTTTTTCTACACTGAATATTCTTGTTTAACTCATCAAGTGTTTAGCACCTTCCCTCCCTCAGGTTTCAGCTTGTCAGCTATCTTCTGACTTTTTCTGGGAAGACTGTCCTGTCATTCCTCACCCCCACCTCCATTCCCTTCTGACTCTGTATCAGGTGAAGCTCCCCTCCTGTGTTCTCACACTGTGCCCTGTATTTCTCTGCCACAGTACTGAATCTTAAATGTTAGGTTATTTACCTTTGCCTGAAACCATAATGAAAGAAGTAGGCAGAGGGCCTTTGTTTTCTTGACCACTAACTAAATCCTAGAGAATGGTGCTTGGAACATGGCGGGTACTCACAGAATGTTTGAAAAATACAAATTAATGAAGTTTTGCCCTCTCACCCCCAACTCTTTATGAGCTCAAGGAAATCATCTTATTGAATTTTTGTCAGAAAGGAGCAAGCTTTGATTCTGAACCAATAAAAACGCAGCTTTTATCAATATTCTTTAGCTACCCCTCTAGTCATCCTTTTCATTATCAATTTCTTTGACTCTTAATAAAAAAATTAACCATGGGGCATAGAAATGTTTGTATATTTTAGAAACACAAGAAGCAGGATAAAATTTGGTGTCCAACTTCCTCAATTATAAATTTTTCAGGAATTTAATTCCTTTTTTTTTCTTTTCTGTGAGGAGCCATTCACATACATAATAACTTCTTTTAGTTGAATGCTTTAATAGTTCCTTCTTAACTTCTTGTAGTAATTCATGGAGTTTATATTTACACCATGACTAATACATTAAAGTAGCAATTCAAAGATTTTATTCTATTACCTTGTAAAATCTTTATAAAGATTCTGGGAAGTAAAAAAGTATTTTTTCTATTACTGCCACTCTACAGATATAAACATAGGGAACAGAATGGGTAAAAATCAGATAGCTAAGAAATTTACAGAGCCAGGACCAAAACCTAAGGTTTATTGATTTCCTAAACTTAATTCTTCCTCGAGGTTGCATTCCTTTTGGCAGAAGAGGTTCCAAATAGTATTTTTTGATCAATTTTATTCTGCTAGGATTATCACTTAGGAAATAGAGTTTAACATGATAATCTTATTTAGATCAGCAAATATAAGTTCATCAAAATCACTATAATATTGATTTATGCTTAATTCTTGGGTCATCACAGTACTCTGGGTGGTTTTCTGTTTGTTTTCTTTTTTTCTTTTTGGAATATTCCCTAATAATTTTTACTTACAGGATGTGTGAGTTATTATATCTTCTTAAACGTAATGCCATGAACAATTTATTTGATGTTTTTAAACCTATTCAGTTTCAGTGATCTCTCCAATTTGTCTGGCTTATTTTGTTTTTCTTACTGACTAATGAGAGCTCTTTATACCATAAAGAAATGACCTTTTGTTGTCATTATTATTTGCAAGTTCCCCAATTTTTTCCAATTTTATGATTATTTTTGTTTTGCAGAAATTTCACATTTCTTTCTTGATCTTTCTTTTGTTATTTTGTCAATTGTTTCTGTGCATATTAGGTCCTTTCCTAAGATAAGATCAGTTAAATGCTTATCTCTTTTTCTTCTTTTTTAAAAAATATATATTTTTCCTATTAAACTTTTTAAATAATCTGGGATTTACTTCTGGTGTGAGCTATAACCAGATTTTTTTCCTATTTTTTAAAATCAATTTCTCCAATATCATTTGTTAAATAATATAAAATATATATGTCATTTTAGTTTTCAGAAATACCTTATGTAGTGCTACCAACTTGGCAAGATCAATATTTCTGGGAAACATGCAAATATAAAGTTTACATACCATGCCAATTAATTTTATCAAAATATTTAAAACTATAAATCACTGATTTTTTTGGACACCATACTATTATTAAGTGTTTCCTGTTTCAAAATTAATTGTTTATTAGATAAACACCTCTTAAAATGTTGAGTAAAAAACATAATTTAGATATCCATCTTTCAAGACACTAGCAAAATTCATTATTCAAAGGAATCTTGAGGGTTTTCACTGTTAGAAAAAGAATTGTAAAATGAAGAGGCTACACCTAATGATTCAATTCAATATTCTTTAATCCTATTCTTTGATCCTACTGAAATACACACCTCTTGTGTAAAATACACACCTCTTGAAATACACCTATTTCACCTATTGAAATATACATAAGTTTTTAACGAATGTATGTTTTTTCTATTCAATATAAGCTGAATGGCAGTTTCTAAAATAATGCTAACATTTAGGTGACTTGGATATGTGAATTCTTTCAGCAATGGAATAAACCAGCATGAAGTGGGCTTATGACACAATCTGGCTCTGCTACCCATGATTTTATTGTGACTTCTCACTATTTTTGTGATTTTCTTACCCTCTATTTCTACCAGGTTTCCAGAGACTTCCCTGGCATTTATAGACCAAGTGGTACCTATATATATTTGTATATAGTTTCTAGGTTCCAATTCATTCTTCTCTTTTGTATAAGGCTAATATCTTCATGTGTAACCAAAAGTAGAATTTCAGACAAAGACAGGGACATAAGTAGAATGTTTTACCTGCTCAAATCCACATCTTTGTCTGGTAAGATACCCTGTTTTTCTCTTGGGGAAACCATCTTTCACCTACTGCCATTGGTTTATTGGGACTGTCAATCATATGACCCATTTTTCCTTGGCCAAGAAGTGGGAACATGACATAAACTGGGCCATTCAGACACTCCCTCTATGGAATTTGGTTTTTATAGGGAATGGCTCAAGTGAGTTTGAAACTTATTCAACTTGCGATAAACTGTGTTATGGCTCCAAATTCCCATGCTTCCCTATATCCATATCCTTTTCCATGCCCAGGCATTTCTATAGTGGATGGCACACAGTTTTCTATCCCTGGTCCATGCTACTTGTTTTGGCCAAGGATATCAGCATAGGATATACAAGCAGAGTCCTGAAAAGTGCTGGTACAATTAGACTCATTTGATCTTGTGCCTCTACCATCACCATGAGAACATGCTCAACTGAGCCTGTTGGTTCCAGGAGGAGGATAAAAGATAGCAAATAGCATTGCAAGATAAAATACACAATACCTAGTTAAATATAAATTTCAGATAAACAACCAATACTTTTTTACTGTAAGTATGTTCTAATATTTCATGGGCCACACTGATACTATATATAGCTGTTATCAAAAATTCAAAATTAACTGGCATCCTATATTTTTATTTGATAAATTTGACAACCCTAGGGATAGTGTGACCTATAGTAAATCCAATCCTAGATCTGCTGACTTGAACACTGGTGAGAAATAAAGCATAACTGTTGTTTTATGCCTCTGAATTTTGGAGTCATATGTTCAGCAGCAATAGTTAGCTAATGCATATCAGGAAAGAGCAGCCACCTGAAAGGACTGTTACTTTTCACTAGGTCTGCAACTTGCACCCATAGAAAGGCATGGCTTCTGTGCTTTCCAAAGCAAGATTTTTCTGCCTTTCCTTTGATCCTGTGAGCGATTCCATATGCTTCCAAAAGCCTATTCTACATTGTTTCTTTTTTATATCAAATTAGCCTGTCAATTTCTGTTGTTCAAACCAAAGAATTCTAATTGTTGCAAACTGGAAAGCAGTCGTAATACAGGATAAATTTGAAGAGGGACCTTTTCATAGAGGTAAATTGTTGTCATCTGTACTTAGGTATTTCTTTGGGTTTCTGGAAAACCAACTTGGTCTCATGTTCAACGTTGGTTCTTATCTGTCAGTATACATTGATTTAAAAATAATCCTAGGTTTGCAAGACTGTCTAATTCTAGCTGTGAATGTTTTAATGCCTTTATCCTTGGTCCCTAACCAATCAGTCTAAGAGGAAAATATTAGTTTCAGAGCAGGGGAGAAAAGTGGTCAGTTAGCTTATTTCCCTAACCTCAAATAATTAGCATTTATTTCTTGTATTCAATTCCAAATGCCATTCCTAATGGTACAAATTAGCAACAAATTGGTCTTATTAGTTATTGTTCAATTGAAGCTGGAAAAAAAATGAATGTATTACTGTGTGTGTGTGGTGGCCGTGGGAGTATTAAAAGCACAAAGCTATCTACTTCCTAATTTCTAACCTTTGTTTGGTATGGCTAGAGAGCTTAAGCCCTATCATTTTGCATATATAACAGACTGTGGAACAGAACCTATATAAGAGTTAGGTTCAGAAATTTACAGGTTCTTGAACAGCACTTGGTTTTAATAAGCATGATTCAAGAATTCGACAAGAATAAAAATATACAATATAACACGTAAATGCCATCTTGTGAAACATCAAACATCCATCCCACCTGGCATTTCCTTCTGAAAATTCCACAGAAGCATGTTTTGCTGCATGGTGTAGTATTTTCCAGGATGGATAACAGGATTAGAAAATGTAACACAGTGTACTAGATTGAGAGCCAAGGAACTTTGGGACTTTGATCCTGTCCTTGCACCAGCTCACAGAGCAACCACATATTCTCTGGCATTTGCTTTTTAATCCACATTATCAGACACATTGCATGTTCTTAACAGATTTTGAATGAATAAATAAACAAATTAATGACAAATTATTTAAATCTCTCTAAGACTTAGTTTCCTCATGTGGTAATTGGAAATAATGTGTAAAGTTGATATTAGGCAATATTACAGGACTGCTATTTGGGTCAATAAAGTAATGCATGTGAACTATTCTGTAAACTGTAAAAGGTTCTACAACTTTAGTTACTATTTATTACATGCTAAAACTAGGTAACAAAACCATATTGGCTTAACTCCTCCTAAAACAATGTGATAAGATAGATCATGCATTTCTATGGCGAATGGAATTCTAGTTACATTTTTGAAGATACCATTATTGCCAAAAGGTGTAAAAAGTTGTTACGAATCATAATTAATCATTAATATTGTCATTAACAATAAATCACCCAAAGGTATATATTGAGTTCTTATCTGCTAATGGGCAGAGCTGTGCCAATATGTTCAGCCCTTTCGTTAATGTCTAGACGTTTTATACCTATAATAAAAAGTGAGACAAAGATGTGTGAGTGCACAATCATAACAAGTATATGTCACCAAAATTTTTAGAAGCTTAACTCTTGGACTCCCAAGAAAAAGCTCTCCAAATAAAATTTTGTCATCTTTACATCATGTGCAATGTAAATCTCAGTAAAGGAGAGATCTCCTTATTTGTTGTTCTTGTAGATAACAGATGTTGCCAGGTGTTTTACATCTGCAATTTGAGCCCCTGAAGCCTTCTATCTTGCAGTAGAAGAAAACAACTAGCTGTGTAAATTTCTCTTCCACTAGTACTAGTTCCCACTCCTGTTAGGATCCATTTACAAAGCAAGAAACATCAGCCTCTGAAACAGGCATTTGAAAAGGAGCATTCTGTGGGAACTTTTCTTTTAGACACAAATTTCATGGGTGAGTAAGGAAAATATGGAAACTATAGATTCTTTGAGTGTCAGATGAAGCCGAGAAAGGGAGAAACTTATTATAAATATCAGTTACTCAAGTTTTTCTGCCAGGAATGATTAGAATTGCTGCACTTATGCATGCATTAAATGATGAACAAAGTAACTTAACAGGAATAATATGTTAACATATTAGAGGAATAGATGAAAATCTGTGTATAAAACAAAGCAATGGCAAATACCATGTGAGTGGTAATGTGGTAAAGTCAGGGTAATTGAAGCAAGGAAGATGATGAAAATGACATATTAAAATAAAGTGTAGTCAAGAAAAAGTCATTCTCTTTTAATGAGATAGGGGCAGTTTCCGAATTGTACATGTGACTAATTTAGTGCCTGAAGCCTGACTCACCATAGTCCTCTGAGATGTAACTGGCATTTTACCATGTTGGCCAAAGGTATTAGCAGGGTAAGACATACTCTTCTGGGCCTTTGAGCACTATATTATACTCCCAAGTGGTTCTATGAATTCCTAGCACTGTCTTAAGAAGTCATATTTACATCAAAACTGTCCTTAGAGGCTCATCCAAACAATAGCCACCATCAAAAGGCAGGATTAAATTGGGTCAGACTGCTATAAATCACTCAAATAAAGTAGCCAAGGGACAAAAAGTGCTATGAGCTGATTTATATACCATTCAGTGGTGGATGCCTACTTGTGGTAATACATGTGTGCATGTATCTGGTTGAGTCCCCTGGTCTATCTAAAATATTTTAATTTGGAATTTTATAATATTTATTAAATGTTCAGAATTACACTGGAATCTAAGTGTGTGGGCTGGTTTAGGAAGGGGACAAATTATTCAGGCACCAATATTTGCATTCATGATCAGCTAAGGATGTCCATTACTGCTGTTTCAGCAATAAGTCTACTCTATGGAACATCAAATGGCTGTTCCCATGTACAGGTCATTGCCTTGCTAAATAAGAGCAAATGGAACTATCCTGACTCTGCTCACTGAGGCTGCAGTTACTCAGCAAGTCAGCAGCTTCTCCAGAATCTCAAATTCCCGGACCCTTCTCCCAGCTGCTTGGATACTTGTTTTTGCTGATCTGGGAAAGCATCCAGAAGCTGATCTAATCAATAGATGGAAGGAATGCATCTGCTATCTTCCCTTTACCTAGGCAGAATAGCTTCCTCATTTCTGGTACTTACAGAATAGTCTTCAGATACTGTCCAACCAGAGCAGATGGTTTCATTATTTGGCAGAAATGGGGGTATGAAGCAGAGGGAAGCTCAAAAATATCAGGCTACTTAGGGTAGGTGGCAAATGGCAACAAGGTGAATTCCAAGTTCTGAGAAGTGGCAACTTTAGACTTTATCAGAAAACCAAAAAATGTGTGTTTTCTCCATTTGCACTGAAAAAAGACATATTTTCCACATTAAAAGAACTGTTCAGTATAATTCTTAGAATAAATGAAAACTCAGGGTATATTCCTGGCATCTACTAAAAATCCATTCCTTATTTCATGAAAAACCTATAGATTTAGCCCTAAACTATGACATATCCTTATAAGCTACAAAATGCTTAATTGGCAACCAAAGTATTTTTTTTCTGTGTTCCATTGGTTTTCTAAAAAAAAAAAAAAAAAAAAAAAAAAAAAAAAAAAAAAAAAAAAAAAAAAAAAAAAAAAAAATTTAAATGTGAGGAAAATGGTGCCTATGCCCCAGAAATGGATTCCTTAGCTATTAAGAGATTATTATAAACAAGTCTTTATATCAAAAGCAGAGAGGATTTTAAATCAGAAAGAAAGAAGCTGTAAGCGAATAGAAAATAGAAGTATAAAGGGTTTAGAGTCCAATCTGTGGTTTATTATGCTTCAGAATAATAACCAACCACATGTACTGAGCAATAACAATGCAGAAAGGTGCTGTGCTAGGCATGGGCAGAGGTGAGGAGGGGATAAAACAATGACAAATATGACCTAAATCAGCTAGTTTTTATTGTTTCAACATAAGTGCCAGTTAGAGGTTATCATGAAAATAATAAGAATATTTACCCTAACATTTTCCAAATGGCTTACTGCTCATTTCATTTCTTCATTTCATTTTGGGAATCAAAAATATATACAGATAACTTAGGTGCTTGTAAAGATTCCTTAAACTTAATGATTTCATGTCCACATTACTAGCCTAAATTCTATTTTTTTAGTTGCTTAAGGCATATAGTGTTCTTTGCGTGTAGGGAAGGAGGTAGATTCTAATAGAAACTAAAGCATGCCTAGAATACAATGCAAGTAATAAAAGTTGTTTCCTGCCACTGCTCAAGGGCCCAGAAGACAGAATATTTAGACAAAGAAAAAGATAGACAGGAAGTTTTTAGAATTTCTTTCTTTGAATTGCCCCTGTCAAAAGCTTACCATGAACCATTATGAACGAAATGTGGAACATTCACATTATTTCTTCCTAAACAAATACAGTTACCATTGTGAATTAATTAATGCATTCACATCAATTATAACTTTAAAAAAATTACATGCAATGGCAGAAAACAGTAATTTTTGTGAGCATTAAATGTTGCTAGGAGAAATAGAATACTTTCTGCAATTTAGGTAGATTTGAATGTTCCAGAGAGCTAAATAGGTGGGCAGTATTTATGGGGTGGGAGGGTATAAAAAACCAAAATCTCGAGTTAATAAATATGAGTTAAATCTCCGTTTCATTTTTACTTGCCCTTTGTTGGAGGGGCAAATAAACATTAAGTGATGAAAGAAGATCTAAACAAGCAGAAATGTAAGGAGAAATAAAAAATATATTACAGGTATTTATTAATAATAACTTCGGTAGTAGAACACTATACAGTTTACAAAACACTAGTATATGCCTTGCTTTATTTGATCCATACCCTATTTCTGTGCAATAGCTTGGATAGGGTTACTATCACCAGCTCCCACCTATGCACTGGATGAATAACTGAGTCTCATGAGATCCATTCTCTTGGCCAACGTCACAAAGCTGGAAGGTGAAAGTATTAAGTTAATAAACTGTTCTTCTGATTGTGTCAAGAAGATCCAAGAAGCCTTGCTATTTCACAGACTAGATTATCTACTGCTGAGATGCTGCCATATTGATTGAAGTATATAATTACAAATATAATCAGGGCACAATTAGAGATAGATAGTGTGCTGAGTACAGTGACAGAAATATCATTAATTGTGTAGAGCAAGGGTCCCCAACCCCCAGGCCATAGACCAGTACTGGTCCATGACCTGTTAGGAACCAGGCCTCATGGCAGGAGATGACTGGTGGGTGAGAGAGCAAAGTTTCATTTGTATTTGTAGCCTCTCCTCAGCACTAGCATCACCGTCTTAGCCCCATCTCAGATCATCAGGCATTAAATTCTCATAGGAACATGGGTGCCTGGTGCCAAAAAGGTTGGGGACCACTGGTGCCAGGAAGTTCAGTTTACTGAAGTTAGTTTTCTCTGCATTATTCAGTTCAGTTATTCTATTCAATTAATATTGCACAGTTAAGAATTTGGCTTTCTGGTTTTAACAGATTTTTAAAATAATTCTGATAATATTCATGTCTATAACTTGATAATCTTAAACAATTTTACAGTGGAAACTATAGCCATCTTCATGTGCCTTATTTACTGCCTTGATCACATTTCTTTTCCCTCAATTTGATCTATTTAAATAGGATTTTTCTTCTCTCTTTTATCTTCTTAAAACTCAAGAAGGGGGCATGGTGGTAGTGGTGAAAAGGAACGTTCTGTCCCATTTCCACAAATAAAACCCAAAAGGAGTGAGTCTCATTAATATTGAGCTAAATGTGAAGTTAGACATGGAGGCACTTGGGGTTCCACCTGTTTATTCAGAGCCCTGGGCAAGTTATGGAGAAAATGTCAAAGATCTCTCTTCTCTTGCTTTTGCACCCTGCCATGATGTTTTATTCAAACCTTCATGTCCTAAGGAAACAAACACTATCAAAATTTCCCCCACCCGGCCCCAGTCTCACACATAAACATGCACAACACCTGTGTTTAGGAGAGCTGATCAATTCTCGCAAAAAGCAGTCTCCTGGTAACATGCTTCAAGGCCAGAGCACTCAGGCGAATGATTTCTAAGGCAAGCGTGACTTTCTGTGACTGTGTTCATTTCCATTTCGCAATGCTTGTGTTTATGTAACACGATGTGTCCACTGACCCAGCCTTCCAACAAGGGATGGTTTTAAGTATGAGTGGAACTCTGAGATCACATTTAGAAAATCAGACAGCTGGGTAAGGGGAGAGGTGATGCAGAAGTGACTGAGAACAGGTGAGAATCAGCAGCTATTCCATGAGGAGAGCAGGAGGGATTTCTCCTGCTGGGCTCTGTGTCAGCTCTGCATTTGGTATTGCTCTGGTGCCCAGCAGAGTAGTAGCTTGTCCAAAGGGCCTAGGCCAGAATCCTATGGAAATGCATCAGGGTTTCTACAGTCTCTGTGGAAAGTGTGAGCCTTAGAGGAATAAAGCAAGCAGCTCCCACTGTCTCTATCCAGCCTATATCTGTCACAAGCACACCAGGCAATCCACGAAACAGGAATTAGGAAGAGACGGTTATGCATTGGACACTCATTGGTCCAGTCAGTGCTCTTGTCTACCAGTATTCCACTCACTGAAGGCAGCTGACATATGGCTGATTGGTTTTCAATAAGCCACAGGCCGCATAAGGCAGAGACACACACTATAGAAGTGAGTGGGATTCTTGTGTTTTATTGGTTCCAAATAGCTCTAGATGAACTGAGAACCAAACCTTTTGGCCATCAGAAGTATTTTTGATTCTCATCCCACATCTCTGCAATTTAATCTGTAAAAAAAGGCAATTTTTTTTTTTGTCTATTACTCCACCCCAACACCTCTGGCCTTGGGGAAGTCACTTAATGTAATCTGGAAAATGACTGGGCCCTGAGAAACTGGCCATTGAGGATCTCTGATTTCCACGACTTACTCATACTCATCACATCAGCATAAAAACACAGTGCCTAGCCTACTGTGGCTTCTTATTAACTCTCTGTTAAGGGAATGAAATAATAACTTAACTGAATCTTCAATACCATGTGTACATTTACATGGAAACAATTAATATTCAGGGCTACTTGTGATTACTTTGCTCTCTTAGCCTTTTGCTAATGCTTTCTCCCATTAATTATACAGTCATCGCATTTCTCTTGATGGTAAAATAGTCCAAGTGGCTCAAGTCCAAACTGCAAATTTTTAGTTATTTGTCCTTCATCTAATGATCAGAAGTTGAATAAGAGAAGATAACATTTTTCCAAGTCTTGTAAATTAAATGTATGCCAAGAGTAGCTAAAGTTTAAATTTAAAAGAAAATCTCCAACATATATATTTACCAATAAATATAAAATAATGTAAAATTTCTCCTCTTAACTTCATAAAGCTCCACAACACATTAGGTTTTGCCTTATGCCGGCCCCTCTGATAGCTTTGGGAGTCAAATCAGGTTTTAACTATAAGCCAGCTGGTGCCATTCATTTAAAGAAAAACAGCTATACAAGTGAGCAAGATTCTGATCACTAAATCTAATTACAAAGTAGAGAAAATTATTACAAATGTTTCTAGAAGCATCTTAAAACACTGTAAAAAAAATTTATCAACCAAACAGAAATCTGCTATGCTGGTAATCGATAGCATCATCTGGGATTAAAACATTTCCATGCATAAATGTTATACACTCTGGCTATTTCTGATACCTGACTCTAGCATCCACACATTAAAAACTTTATAACATCTCTCTCTCATTCAATCAGATGCTAAACTGTTTGACTCAAAGTATACCTTAGTTTATAGGTCCTAATGGGAATAACAGGTACATTTCACTTACACCACACTGAAGGGAACTTCAAATCACAACATTAAAATGGTAACAATTAGTAAAGGGAAGGAAAAAGCAGTGGGAAAATGAGAGACACTTCACATGGATGTATTTCCCAGTGCAGTTCTACCCTCTTCTATTTCACAGCCTTCATTAAAATATTTCAAATGCCGCACACTCCACATCACAATGAAAAACCAGAAACACATTAACATTTAATCCTTAGCTTCCAAACTAGCCCGGACATTTCCTATATCAGTTGTGTTTGTATGCTGTCAGGGCTTCATGGACCTCATATTTTAGTCCCTCAAGGGATGAATGTGTGTCCTTATAACATTCAAAGCTCTTCAGAACGATATTCCCAGTTCACTGTCTATGATGTCCTTCAAGGTTGTAGGGGAGGCTGTCAGTGCTCACCAAATATCAATGTGCTTCACTCCATTTCCCAATCTCCTGTAGTTAGTTTGGGACCGTTAACTGGGCTCTAGCCAATGAAATGTTAAGTAAAGTGGGGTAAGCCACATTCAGGCCTGGCCCTTAAAAAAAAAAAAAAAGAAAAAAGAAAAAAGCCAGTGTATCACTCTAGCTTTTTCCTACTGTGCCATGGCAAACTGTGGGGATATGTGATCCAGATGGCATAGCTGGTATGTAGCAGGGGGATGTCTGACCTGGACTGAACTTTATAAGCAAAAATAAGCCATGAGAGTAATGCAGTATCTGCTGTGGCAGCTAATATTAATTACTCTGATCCAAACATCATTAAGAAAAGCAAACTATACAAGTTTTATTTAGAAGTGTACTGGCCTAAAGTTGGAAATTAGATATGCTGTCTCAAAGGTCCCTTATATTTCATGATTATGACTTTTGAATGAAAATCCTCCTCTCCATTCAACGAAGCCTGGGTTGACCACTGCTCATAACTACACAATTAATCTTCTAGTCTATGCATCATTTCTTTTTTTATTTCCTGACCAATTGTAGCCTCCTGCCTGAATTTGGCCATCACCTAACAGGTGTAGGAACCTCTCCTCTGCCCTGTGGTACTGAACCACAGTGCAGAGTCAGAAATGGATGTCTTTGCCTAATTCTGTGCCTTGCGTTTGTCTTTGCTACTTATCAGAAGTTTTCTACTTGCATATATACCTCTGGTTATAAACCTTTGGTGTTAAGAACTTGAAAGTTCCTGCTTCTAGACCTCTAAGCTATAAGTCATACATCCAGAAAATTTGGCATCCTCAGCTTTGAATTTCATAATATTATATAAGATGCATAGTATGAAAACAAGTGAACTATAAAATCTAAGCAAAGATAGTATGAAAGGAATATTATTTGATTTAGCAAAATGGCATTTCTTATCATAAGATTCATGTCTATTCACAACTATAGAGATAATAAAATAGTACTAGATATATCTAGAAATTACCAGAGAAAATATCATACTAAAAGTGCTTATTTTGTACTCCAGGAACTAGAACCAAATTTCTCTCTATTTGCATATGCTTGCTAGTACATAGCACAGTGCCTGGAAATACATGAGTCTTAGGTTATATTTTTGGCTTTCCCTCTGTCTTGGTATCCTTTGTACCTAGAGGTTTGTTTTTTTTTTCTCCCCGCAGCTGGAGGAGGAGGACAATGCCTCAGGAATTATTTAAGGAAACTGTGTTACACAGTTACATAATCAATGCAAGGACTCAGAGACCTCTGTATTAGTTTTTCTTACTAAATACAAAATCATACTTTATCAGAACAAATAAGTTTTCTAACATGGGTTGATTATGTCTTCAGCTTTCTTGTAGTAAAATGATTCTTTATTTGGCATTCTGCAGGCCTTACTATTACACGATCAGTTTTTCATAAGAAAACTGTAAAAGAATTTCACTGAATATATTTCTAGTACAGGAATTATTTTTAAGGCTGGCCAGGGAGAATTTCAGGATAATATTGAAGGAGACATACTGAATACGTGTGACTCAGAATAAAAAATAAGATCTGACCCATATAAGTAAACAGTTATCTAAGAGCAGCCCCACTCATTAAATACAAGGCTTCAAGGAGACCTAGATTTTGAGCCCCAGCAGGGCTCCTTTAGGCCACAAAAATCTCTCTATATCTTAGTGTATTTATCTCTAAAAATAACATCTGCCAATTTTCTAGATTCCAGGATAGATACAAGGATTAACTAAATCATTTAGGGAAAGTGTATTGGTCACACATGCTTAGAATATTTTCTTTTAAGCAATCTTTTTTTTTTTTTCAGAAAGCAGAAAAAGAATATAAAAATTGAATCAGGATTGTATGAAAACATGACTTTGTAATTATACATGGCCTAGCACTCTTATAATACTAATTAGGGACTTAGAGATTAAACTTTACAGATTGCATATATGTCAACAATATCCTTTATAAAAAAAGTCCTACCTGATATTTGTGGTATAAGCTTATTCTATTAAAATAGCTTTAAAAGTCAACCAGGAGGACTGCTCCTTGAGTTGGGCCCCACAGCATTATGGCTAATGCTTCCCTATGCCTATCAGTAGAAGAGGTCAAGAGTCCTATGCCAAAGGTGTAGATGTGATAAATGCTCTGACCAAAGGAATAACTCAGAAATATTTGAAGCCATACAAGGGTAGGAACCATCTCTTTTAATCTACATTTATAGAGTATAATTCAGTGGTTACACATTGGACTCTGAAGCCAACCAAGGTTCCAATTCTGATTACTCAACTTACTAACTGTTAAACCCTGAAAAAATTGTTTAGTCTTTCTTTGACTCAGTTTCTTAACCACGGAATGAGAAACTTAACCTCTCACCTAGGATTTTCAGGTATTAAATGAGATAACTAACGCATGTGAAGTACTTAAACTGATGCCTGGAATATAGTAAGTGCTTAAAATAAATATTGTTGATCTCAGAACATGTTAGTGCCACCTGATAGGAATGTCAGAGATGGTAATTAAAAAAAAATATATATATATATGTATATATATATATATATATATATATATATATATATATATATATAGTAACACAGAGGGACTAAATGAATGAATGAATGAATCATTGAAGGATAGAAGAGTTTTCTGGAAATATACTTTTGGGAGATTATGGTGACCAGTAACTTCTATTTACTTTAATCTGTGATTTTTCTGAATAGACTAAAGCATTTACACTGGCATAGTATTTATTTCTTTAACAGAATGATATACTGAATGCTTTCTTTTTATTTCTAATGCCTTTCCTCTCAAATGAGACAAAGCCCAGGTCCTCTTCTGAGATGTATACTATACAGTTGCTTAGCACTGACACTTTTAATTGAAGGCAATTTATTTGTTAGGTCTAAAGTAAGATAGAGAAGTACAAATCAGAAAGGCAAGGGAAGGCACTGAAATAGAAATGTTGCCCAAATGCCTGTCATTTTCTCCATATCATAAGACAAATGACTGAAATCATCCTGTATATCAGTTAAGAGTTACGGGTGCTTGGGAAACCACAATTGAATAATTTCTATTCTGTGCAATTAAAATGCCAACCTTAAGGCAGCATTACAATATTTCACATATTTACTTCAGGTTTTTATTAGAAAGAGGTGGAAAAACTTCATTTGATGCAGTTCCAAGATCTGTCTTCTTGTCTTCCTTCCTCCCTTCCTTCCTCCTTCCATTCTTCTCTCCCTTCCTTCCCTCTCCCTCCCCCCTCCCTCCCTTCCTCCCTCCTTCCCTTCCTTCCTCTCTCCCTTCCTCCCTTCTTCCTTCCTTCCTTCCTTCCTTATTTCCTTCCTTCCTTCTTTCTTTTTTTCCCTTCCTTCCTTCTTTCCTTTCAGGATTTAAAATAGCCTATAATTTAAATGAATAGAGGCATTTTTAGAGAACCACAAGAATAGAGAATTAGAAGTCTGTAACTGGAAACATCTTTGGTGGTTGAGAAATATAAATGACTGTGAAAGCTTGACAATACATGTTGAAATAATTAAATCTTTTGGAAATGATTGAACTGAATGTTTTCAAATAAGCAAATCTACATTTGTCATTCTGAATTATTTTTATGGAAAGGTGGTGTTTCTCCCTTCTGTTTAGGTAATTAAAAATAGTCACCTGAAGATAATTCATTATCAGACATTTCTGCACATGGTAAAAAAAATGTTGGGGGGCTGAGATCTTGCCTGAGAAATTTCATCCTTCAAAGGAAATATTTCTCCAGAAGCTATTATTCCCTATCAGAGAGTGGAATTAAAAGCATCACTCCATGCCTAAGTAATCTGTTCACAGCACAGGGCATCTTTCCTTTGGTGGTGAGGCTCTAGTGCCTGCATATTATGTAGATGTCATACACCATCCTGAAAACCTGAACACTTTCCAGTGGCATTAAGGTTTGGAAGAAGAACTGTTGCTCCTTAGAACTTTACTTTTCTTATGAATATTATTCTCAATTTATTTTAATGCAATGAGTGGGAGAGAAGGTGGGGATTAAATGTATACACAGAAGCCTCTATCTAACAGTCCGGCTGTTTCAGGCATCACAAAAAGAGGCTCAGGAAAACCTTTGAGAGTTTGGAGCCTGCTGCGTGAGACAGATAAAAGTAGAAACAGCAAATTGGCTGCAATACAAATGGCAGGTGCATTTGTTCACTGGAGGCAAGTTGGCAATTTAGATTTCAATGACCAGCTTGTCTCTCTAAGGTTCACCTTTCAAAGTCCTCCCTTTTGCCCTCAACTTATATTGTCAAAGCTCTGCCTCATCTCTGGTCCCTAGGCTCCAGGTAACAGACACTCTTCACCCTGCTTCTTTTTGAAAAATAAAAAATAAAAAGCCCCAGTCCCCTGTCTGCTGGGAGTGGGAGTGGAATTAAAAAGAAGGAAGTAGAAAACTTAACTGAAGCTAGCACAGTGGAACCATATAGCCAAAGACAAAGCAAATGTGTGTTATGTATGGATGGTTTTGTCCTACCTGTATAAACACAGACTGAGGGGAAGAGAACTGTCTGGCAAAACACCATGACTCTGACCCCACTCCAGCATTTTGATAGAGAGCAGAAAATGCAAAGCCTTTGTTTCTGCTTCTAGGATGAGAGTTAAGAGACTCAGGTCAGAAGAGAAAATTTTAGAATGAAGAAGCTGATGAGAGTAATCTGTTTTCGCTGAAAGAACATGGAGAGAGGTGACAGTTGTCCAACTTCCTACCTCAGATAAGCAATGAGAAATGACTGCTTTCTGGGCACAGCTCATCTGGACAAAAAACTTCATTTCCATTTATATAAAAGCACACGTAACATTGAAATGTTCATAACATATATGCTGATCCTTGTAAATCTTTATACCCACCATTCCTATTATATTGGTTGATTTTCACATCTATGTTTTCATCATTATTAAATATCTTAGCAGTTTCTCTTTTGAGTATCGTTAGTGGAAATGGAAGATGCTGGTAGGACTTCTATGAGAACTTTATTTTAGAAATTCTAAAGTATAAGACCGAACTAGGTCTCATATTTTAAGAACTATTCTAGTCAACATGATGGCATATTGATCCTAGGCAACAATCAAAAGAAGTGTATAATAAGTGATTTCTGAATTGCACAGTTGCCTGGTAATAAACATCAACTTATCAAATATATCCCAGATTTAGTAAAAAAATTGATGAAACGCCTTTGTCTCAAAATTATCTCTCCCCTCTATGAAATCAAAAGCCTCTGAGTTTAGGCAGGTGAACATGATTCCTATTTAAAATTAAGTTTGTTTGCAAATGAATGACTAAACATTGAATGCCCCCCAAGATGGGGCCACTTCTTTCTGTTTCTACAGTGGACGGAGATGGGGAAACTTAGACGGTTCACTTTTTAAATGGTACTGATCATGTCATAGAGATGTGTACCATAAAGAATGAAGCAGTAGAAATGGCTTCAGTAGAAGCTAGTGTTTTATACCAACAAAAAAGCCTCTTAGTACTCACAATAGATAAAACTTCTGAGATATCATTTAATTTCCATATCATTTAAGATATAATTTTAATTCAGCAAGGAGAAAACAAAGTCATACATATATTTTTCATGTCACAAAACTAAATGATAGTACACAAAAATTAACCTTAACTTCCAAATGGAATATACCATTCCATACAGCAACTTGTTTTGAAAACTTCTTAAATGTGAGATTATTTTCTATATGGTTATTGTACTTTAATACACCTGTAGCATTAATTGATACTTGCAGTAAATTATAGTTTTCGCTTTTTCTTGCCATAGACCTTTGTATACTGCTACAGTAGAACTCACTTATGTACATATGTATGTTATTTACTTAGACTGATTGAAGTTGATTATGCACTAAATTTATGGACAATGTTAGGTGATGAACAGGACCTTCCCTGCCCGAAAATTTTATCTACCATCCTGAAGCATGTGTGACTCTATTAAGTTTAGGTCTACCTATTGTCATGTTCTCATTATGAGAAGATGAGAAGAAATATGAATATAGTATCTAACATTTTTTAAGTTTTTTGCACATATAAATTTATTGAATTCTCTTTACCACTCTAGGATATAAAAATAAAATATTTCTATTTTATAGATGAGGAAACTGGGTTATATAGCATTGTATAAATAGCTTATGTTCTGATAGAAGCTCCATGAGGGTAATGTTCCAATGTCATTTTTCTCAGTCTATCCCTGATCTGTTTGTATATTTTACACTTTCCTATGTGTCTTTCTACTGCAGAGCTTCTATGCCTTGGTTATACTGACATTATAGGATGGATAACATTTTTTCTGTGTGTGGGACTTGTCCTATGATTTTATAGAATGTTATACAATACTCTTGGCTACTACCAGATATTATGTGCTAGATACTAGTAGCTTCCCACTCTGCCCCCGCCACCAGGTGTGACAACTAAAAATATCTTCCAACATTGCCAAATGTTCCTGGGGGCAAAACCACCTCCAATTGAGAATCACTATTCTAGAGGGTTATGTTGGGTAGAGTAGAGAAGGACAATAATCTACCAGGCTACTAGTGAATGATGATGGTATAACTCATTTTTCTAAAAGACAACAATTTCCACAACACAACAGAGGTCTTGATCTGCAAATTGAATTCCTCTTGTGTCTGTGGTCCAAGAGTAAAATTAACTATGGAATATGGTCCTTAAATAGCTCCCAAAAGCATATTAATTCATACTGTGAGATACTACTCCACTTAATTAAAAAGTAATAAAAGATGATTTCACCTATTGCTGTTATGTTATACTTTTTATTTTATATTTTTGTTTTACTTTTTAAACACTCATTTTTTGTGTGTCTGTATCCTCTTTAAAAATAATGTAAAACCTTCTAATTTAGTTACTTGCAAAGGTTCTAGGCAAGCATTCTGTTTTCCTTCCTCCATGTAAAATGTAAAGCATGAGGATTTTGGCAGGCTAATACATAATTATTAACATCATTTTAATGCCAATAGACATAAAAAGGTTGCTTCTGATTCTCTACTCTGCTTGAGGGAGGAAGTGATGCCACTATCAAACTAACTCAGACCAGATGTCACCTCAGCACAAGGCAACAAAATGGCATTTCTGGGCATTGAAGCAGCATCACAGTGTGAAATATTATCCAACAAAACTTACACTGAACAACGCCATGTTACCTTGCTGCTGTGTAAAGTCTACTTGGCAATAATGCCTGGTCTGTGTGCAAATGCCTCTATGCATTTGGAGAGAAGATGGAAAGAGTACATTCTTAATGCCTCTGCTCTTGTGCTTTCATAGGTTCCTCTACTTTACTTCCCTTACCAACTTAAGGCAGAAGTAATGTTATTCAGGTATTTAATTACTTCTTTTAAGTCAGGTATTATCAAGTAAGAATATTTTAGATACATGGACAGACAGATGTACTCAGGGGAAATGCTCAGGGTTGATTACCTGGCAGTGTATTGTATACCGAGAGAAATGCTGCTCTGCTTTCTGGATGCAAAGCAATGGGAATAATAATATGTAAATTTATGTATCAAGATTTCTGAAAGCTCAGCATTATTTCCCTTTGCCCAAAGATTTCACCTCACCTTATTAACTATTCTAACAACTCTTCCTTTTTTGTGTGTGTTTGTTTGTGTAATTCTTGTTTCCTCCCATTTAGCACATAGAAAAAAGCATTAGTAACACTCTTGGTTTTAAACGAACCCTATTAATATTCGCCTCTGCAAGGGACTCTGGGATAATTTTGATAAATGTGGCCATGAAGCCAATCTGACAGAGCTAAGTGTGATATTTGTGTGTTCGTGGGGAACCGCTTCGTGCACAAAAGGGGACAGACTGAGATGAGGAGTCTGATAGGTCTCTATTTCTGAGTCCCACCTAACAACCTAAAGTAGAAATAGAATCATATTTTTTTTAAAAATCATAAGAACTTACCCCAAAACAAAACAAAACAAGCAATTCTTGTGAAGATAAAACAAACCCCACTACTTTATGGCAAGAGAGCTATTCACATAGCAGAATCCTCAGCTGTCACAGCCCTGGTTGGCCAGACCCAAAGAAGCTGTATGGGAGGGTAATGAGAACAAAACCTGTGGATGCAGGAGGAGAAGAGGTGAGCATGGAGGTCTCAGGCTGCATTTCTCTTCATTTTCCCCTAACAGTGGAAGTTGCCCTGAAACACCAGATGCTTTATAGTGGTAATTACATTTCCAGGATAGAAGGGGAGGTAAGGTGGGATTGTGGGAGGAGACAAGCTGCTATTTCTGAAAAAGCTTTATAGTAGATGTCAGAAGTTCTTGGAATTGGGATGGTTCCATATACATGGGTTGCTTAAGAAGGACCTCATGAAGGTTGTTGATTTTTAAAATGGAATATATAAATAAGCGCTATGGTATTGAACATTTATAGGCAGTATAAAGATGGTTATTAATTATGCTAAAGGATATTTTAGCCTAAGCAAGATGAAAATCCAAATATGGGCACATAAAAAAAGAAACTTTAAGTTATTTCTACAACTGCCTTCAAATATTTCCCTTTATTCTTTTTAGTAATCCTTTATTAATTTTTGTTATGAGCTTTGATTATATTTTGAGAACCAGTATCCACTTTCTTAACACAAAGGTTCACATATCATCATAATTACTGTCTTCAAAGAGGACATTGGCAGGCTACAAGTAGGGAGTGAAAATAGTGGTGATAGTGGTTTGGTGATCATATTTTGAGAAGAGAAGGCACCTGGGAGATGATAAGAAAGTAAAAAAGAAAGCATAAAACCAAAAACAGCTCAAAAAGCTGTTTTGGGGGTAAGAAAAGTATACCATTCAAAAGTTTTTGAATGGTAAAAAAAGTATAAAAGGTTGAAATCTTTCACAAGTCGAAAGCTCCTTAATTGTTTCTGTAAAGGAGAATGGAAAGATTGACAATTTGCATGGCTATCATTTATTGATAAGGTATAACAGCAAGCCATGTTCTAAATTGTTTTATTTAATTAATAGATTTTTTGTGAGAGGTAGCTATTGTACCCACTTTATATATAATTAAAGTGAGGCTCAGAGAGTTTACTCATATTACAAATTAAATGGCATAAGTCTCATAAGGCAAAAGTTTAGGCTCAAGTTTAGGGCTCCCCAAAGTCTCACATGTCTCCAGGTCTAGGCCTCCCTAACGTCAGAGTAGAAGCTCTCATACTCTTGACAATTTGACTCTTGTATTAGGAGACAGAAAACAGAAATCGCTTTTGATGGGCTAAAGTAGGTGTGTTTGCTACCCAAGGCGTTCTCCGTCCATATAATTGTCAGTCTTTCTCTAAAGACTCATATTAGGCAACTCTGCTAACAAATTTTGTAAAATTTAAAAGACACAAAAGAGCTGTATTTTTGAAGCTGGCTTGACTCTTATTCTGGGCTGCTTTGCCTTTGGGGCAAATGCAGTCCTCCTGTTCTTAACTTGGTTGCCGGGAGCCTGCACCTGGTAGAGGCATCTCCATCTGGTGGTCCAATCAGAACCCATTAAGCAGTGAGGTAGACTGCCCGGAAGTGGAAAATATGGAGCAGGGAGGCTCAGCTTGGGCTACATGACTTTACCTTTGGAAAAAAAAAATACAGCTCACACAGCTTACAGAGCAATTGTTCCTGCACAGCAACTCTGGTCTAATTGATTTGGACACCACAGCTAATTTTCCCTCAGACATCTGTTAGCACACATTAGTGGATGTTGTTAGGTAGGGAGGCACAGATTAGATGGGGAGCAGAGCTCAAAGGCTCTGGTTTAGGAGGCTGATGCAGACGAAGGAATGAGAACAGACAGAGTCAGACCCCAGCAATGTCAGACTTCTGCTGTAGCAACCCTGAAAGAAAATGGTAATGCCTGGGAAGACATGACAGTTGTATATAATAGTCTGATCCTTTCTTGGGTTTCCCCAAATAATAAGTGTTTTCTAAATTTCCAAGGCAAAACAAAGGTGCTCCAGACATCAACAGAGCCAAGACACACATGATATAAAGACAAACACTCTCAATGCCTCTTCTCTCCTCTCCCCAAATCTAATTTATTCTTATATTTCATACAAAAGCATGCTGTGATGATTCCAGGGCTCCCTCACACAAATCAGGCAGGCGATAAAATTCTGGTAAAGTCAGAGTTGTCCAAATCATCTCCCCTTGCAAAGAGCTAAGAAGTAAGTCCTGTTTTATTTATTCTTTTTATGCAACTATTCTTGGATATTTAACTGATGCCAGAATGCAGTTCTCACCCTTTGGGACATGTTTTGCAGTTGAGCAAGTTGGAAAAATCTGATGCCCTAAGGAAATCTTCCATGAGCTAGTCTATACTGACAACTCTCCCAACAAATACATTTAAAAGACTGTAATCTTTCAGAAGCAGTACAATGTTATGCATTGTAAATAAGCTGAAGAAAAAAATGGCTGAATCTCAGTCCAAAACAGAAAAATCCTACATATAGGTAGACATTTCTATCATTGATATAGACTTGATCTTTCCCTCACTGTCTTTGGCATCTTTTACAACTATGCCCCCAATTATTTCACTCCTCTTTGAAATCTTTATTTACCTTAGTCTGCAAGGTAGAGTCAAACATACCTTCTCAGGATATTTAAAGTCCATCTTATTCTGTTTCTACTGATTATTACAGCTTCATCTCCCCAAGTTTTTCTACATGTGCCTCTTACTCCATTCAAAACAGACTACTTGCTACTTTTGACTACCTGACAACTCTGCCTTATTCTTCAAAGCTCTGCCCCACATCTCCTCTTCAGTGAAATCTTTCTCATATTCCAGGGAAAGATTTATTCTCTCTGTATAACAACTGGACTTTGCTCATACTTCCATAGATTTTATCATACATAACTTTTGTTTGCATTTCTATTCTTCCTTCTTTTCGACTTCTTTCTCTTCTTCTTCACTTGGCATCCATTCATATTTAGCCTTTGATGGCAACGCTATGTTATTAGTCATCTTTGAATTTCCAAAATCTGTCACAGCACTTGACATATGATAGGCCCTTAATAAATATCTGTCAAAGAGATGGATTTATGAATAAGCTTTGCTACTGGATATAACTGTCTTGGTAGCAGATGGTGGAGTGACTCACTGTAAGAGAAGAGTATCGATGATAAGACTTATGAATGACCAGGTATCCTTCTCTTGATAGAGTTGACAAATGTAGCCAGTTGAAAAACTTTGTCATATTTCTTACATTTCTTACACAAGATGGCAAATAAAGATTCACCAAACAAAATGCCTGGATTGTCACTGGTCTACCAAGGTATATTTAGGACAGTACAGGTTTGAGGGCTAAGTTATGGTGAATTATGTCTGAGACTTTGAAATATAATAAATTGAAGTGGGGTGACAAAAGATAATGTATAAATTACCTATAAAAGCATGTTTTTGAATAGTGTACCTTTGCAATGGCTGTCCACCAGAAGAAATACACTAGAAATTGAGTCACATGACTTACATTGTGAGTACACACACACACACACACACACACACACACATACATATATATGTATATATGTATGCATATTTATATACATATATACACATATATATCTGTACACACATATGTGTGTATAGATAAATATATGTGTGTGTGTGTGTGTGTGTGTGTGTATATGCATATATAACAACACAACAGTCTTTCCTGTGAGTTGCTTTTGCTTCCACACTATCTCAATGATAGGAGAGAAGCAAATCAAATTGAAGTATTTATTTAGCACTCATTATATACTGGGCATTATGTTAAGTCCTTTTATGCTGTTTTAGACAAGGTATCATCATCCCCATTTTAAAAGGTTAGGAACTGAGGTCTAATAAAATGATATCATTCATCCAAGTCACAGATATGCAGCTGAAGTACCAAAATCAAACAAGCATTCTGGTTTCAAGGCCATAACTCTTTTCACCATGTAATCACTTTCTGTTTCTTTTCTCTATTACAGTATGAGACAAAATGAAATATGATGCAGAGAAGACACAGGAATAAAAAATAAAGAAGACCAAGACACTATTGAAAAGAATTGGTAAAAGGCAGTCAGAAGTTTAGATGAGCACAGAATCTCCTCTTGGTTCATTCTCAGATGGTGATTAAGAGACGATAAATACAGTGTCCGCATTATAGAGGACTGCAATGCCCTACTGGAGCTTGAAGCCAGGGGTGTCCATCTGTCCTAGCTTTAATGGGATTGATCAGGCTTCACTATCTCTGCTTTCTGCCAAACAGAATCAGAAGGCATCAGTGTTAGTACTTTGGGAGCAGTTTTTGGCTACATAAGAAGGCTGTTAGTAGAATTTATGGACAGTAAAGCTAGATTCAGGGCCAGCCTGTAGCAAAACCACAAAGTAGGCAGTTCATCTTCTCTATGTCTCTAAGTGTTCTATTCTTCCCCCTGACTGGAAAAAAGTATTTGAAACATTCCAGTAATTTATAGCAAGGTATTAGTGGCATCTGCCACCTCTCTCCTCCACCCTCTTCCAACGAAAAGATATTTGCTTTTAAACTCTGTCTTTAGGTTGGTGAATGTGGAGAATTTGTAGTAGAGGTTATAATAGGGTTGTCATTTATATAACCACCTTTGCTGTCTGCTCATAAAGCTACCATTTTTTTTTCCTTTTGTTGATTGGACACTAGGATCTTTTAGCTAATTCATGCACTTACCAAATCATTTCTTGGATTAATTCACCATTTACCATTTTTTTTTTCTGAAGATGGATAATTCTGAATGGCTAAAAATGCATTTTTCATTTCAATAATCAGCTGTCAGAAATTAGATACAAATGCCAGTGTTCTCACTTTATAGTCTATGGCATGTATATTTTAACTAACATCAAGTGCTAAATCAAAACATACAGCAAGGTAGAGTTAGCTAACATATACTGTTTTTACTGAGGAAAAATCAAGGTCCTGTTTACTTACCCTACTTAACAGAAAATGTGTCACTTTAAAGAAAAAATTTAAAAAATCCACACAGCCCAGGAATTATTTTTCTTTTGGAAATCTTCTACTTGTACACTGCCTTCCATCCCAGATTCCTTCTGCTCTGTGTCTGGAATGCTGACCACATGAATTATGTCAATAGCATCTTTGCCTCTGGCTTCCAGTTGGGATGTGCCAGTTAGGGACACTGCTGAGAGATTTGAAGGACGATTGTGGTCTAGGCATACATTGCCCTGGTTCTTGCACTGCAGTCTTCCACTATGCCTCCCAGCTCTTGTCAGAGGCTCTCCACACACAGCTCTCTCTCTCTTTTTCTGGCTTCCAGCAATTGCTCCTTTCCATTACCCTCTCTCTTCAGACCTAGAGGTGATAGCTTCCTGAAGTTACTAGCCCCAGGGTAGTACTGTCCCTCCTGATTTTCTTATCCCCTGCCTCTTGCACAAATATTTTTTAAAATTCTCTATTAAACTCTTTTGAAATTATCCATTTTAAGTGTGGCATCTGTTTCCTGCAGGGGCCCTGAATGACAAAGCCCTATAACTCAGTTACATTTATTCTGAAGCTTGAATATGGTCCTTGGAGAAATTAGGGAGGGGGAAAAATCCACTAAACTCCAGGGTCAAAGATGGGTAGTTTGGCTTAGAAAAGCACCAGGAAACCAGATGAATTTCCCATGCCAGATACTGGCCATTATAATTTGACTCACATTCACCCACTAAAGCATGCTTTCTAGCCAAGGTTTTAATAGCAAAATAAAAGGTTTGGAGTCAGCTTTGCTCTTTCCAGGCCAAGGGAATATTTCCCAGTTACTTCTAAATGACTTCTTGTTTAAAAGATCCAAAATATGAGTTGCTATGAAATGCTCTCCTTTTTTTCAACAGTCATAAAATTTATTTCTATCTGCAATGTGATCAATGACATCTCATAAAAGATAACCTGTACCTTAGAAGGACACAGTACAGGACACACTGGATTCCAGAGTTACAACATGACTCCAAGCAAGAATTCCAGAAATTTCAAGAATGTGTTAAATAATAACAAGTAGCAGAGAATATTTGAAATGGTAATATAATAAAATCTTAATCCATGATCGCCTCCAGCAGAAACCTGATAGCAGGAGCAGGGAAAGACATATTTGGGAGAATCATTTCTCCTCCAGAGGTACAGAATCTGCAACTGAAAATAAATAAATAAAAGAGCTCTGGCACCTGGCACAGCTAAAGGCTGTGAATCATCAAGGCTGGCCCAGGAGCACCGAGGTGAATGACAGTGACCTCCCTTGTCAGATTTCAACCTCCTATACATTTGGCACGAAAAACGAGAGTTTAAAATAGCTTTCCTGCAGGTTCCATGTGACTTGTCACTGGACCCAGACAACACAAAAGGGATGATTAGTGAGGCAAAAAAAGAGGATCTTCTCCTGAGATGACTTCCAAAAGCTGCTTCTTGCAGCACAAAACTCCCTTTGAAAATGCAGAACTTGCTGGGAAAGGCAGTAGCGTTCTCCCCTTCAAATGATTAAATTTTGCTTGAGAATCCTTTTTTAAACATTTTTTTCAAATGAGGATCACCTTCCATCTCCAACAATCTTTACTTGGAGAAGGAAATGAAAATTCAAAGGACAATCTCTCCCTAAAGCCACTATCCTCACCATCTTTCCCACTGGCCTTCAGCAAAGAATCCCAGCTTGTTCTTCACAGAGTTATGAGCGATGGCTTCTTGACCACCTTTGACTGCCAGCAGAGACACAGAAATGTCACTTCTAGTTGGGGTACCCACACAGAATTGAGATGAAGGCCCTAACCATGTCAGAGTTACCAACTGAGAGGCACTGGCAAGTACAGATCGCTGAAATAATACAAGGAGCTGGGGAAGGGGTTGATTCAATTTTCCTCTCCTGATGGAGCAGAATTGCTCCCTGGGGGAATATAAGTGGAACAGCTGTCATCCTACTGCCAACTACTTCAGAACTTCCTTGCACCCAGTTAGTCTTTAAATGTTGAGCAAAGCACAGAAAAACAAAAAAATACTAAGACATAAAGCGAGATAAAGAAAACAGGAAGGTGAGGTTTAAAAAAGAAAATGGACTAGTAGGGAGAAGAACCATGAGCTGAAAAGTTGCCACTCCGTCCGGGCTGGTCAGTGATCCAGGTACTTCAGGACAGGTTAACAACAAATGCTTCACAAAGATTCCCTGATTGATAACTTATGATAGTGAACAAAATCTGTGCATGCAAATACAGAGAAAGGAGAGAAGCAAGAAGGATGAGGAAAGAAGACAAAGAAGAGGAAGAATAGAGAGAGAGAAAAAAAATCTTAATGAAAAACTTAGAGGAAAATACAGAAACATTATACATGGCTTTTGTTTTATTTCTCTCTTGTTCCATTGAACGTCTTAGCTTTCACAAAGAAGTACTTATTTTAAATTAAGGAGAAAATCATATGAAATTTACATTTCCTGTAAACTTTATTACAAGAATTTCTTCCTCCCAAGATCTTATACAGAAAACTCCTGGCTGGCTTTATGGCTCTAGATCCCTGGCTGATGGACACTGTACCAGTGAATCCAAGAAGTTCAAAGTTAAAGAATGATGGGGCATCAAGATAAGACATTCTGCAAAAGAGTTGTAGTGTTTAACCTCCCGGTAAGAAAAAATTATGCACTGGCTAGCTAGTAGTTCACAGGCATTTGGGGCCCTTTACCCAGGACACCGCTTTCGGAGAAGGCTGCACTTATATATTCTGGTAGCAAACAAGTCAGTGTGATGTCATTCAAGGGGCTCAGGTGCTCCTGAACCTATTTCACATCTCATTGCTTAGTTGGATGACACTGGATTGTACATGCTCTTTGGTCTCTCTAACCTGGTGGAGAGAATCAACCAGTTCTGAAGCAAAACCTGGTTTTATTAAAGGAAGGAGAGTGGAATGTAGAGTGAAAAGACTGAAAATAAGATCAAGGTAAAGTATTTCTATTCACAAATCAGCATGGATCTGAGTTAGTGGAGAGGAAAGAAGGACATTCACCCTGAAGCCTGTGACATTACCCATTATTTGTTGCTCACTGTCACCAAAAGAAAAAATTCTTAATTCTCAGCTTCAAGTATTAATCTTCATATATCTGAGAACTATATATATTCCAGGCCTAGATCTGCAGACCTGACTGCAAAGTCCAGGTGTTCAATTCAGTTAGATCATGGTTACTGAGTTCTTACCTCAAGGCACTTTGTAGGGGTGGGGAGAGAAATGGGCAATTTACTCATTATTTTCTCCTATCCTCAGTGTTCTTACAATCCAGAGAATGAGACAGGTATATAGACAACCACAGCACAATGAAGTGGGTGACACTGCAGAATAAAAACATACTAAAAACATTTCAAAGAAGGAGAAATCATTTATGGATGCTGGAAAAGTCTCTTTGAAAATGCAATATTTAAGATGAATAGGGATGTTCCATCTAAGGGGTAAAGAGGAAATCCTAGGCTGAAGAACACATTGTGCAATTGGTTCAAAAGTGGTGAAGTTCGTGTTTTTCAGGGATTGATAAGTCATTTGATGGAAATTAAAGTGAAGAATGTAAGTAAATGCAACAAGCGACATAGATTGAATGTAAAGCTATAGGAAATTCATGGGAAAGACGAATGCCAGACTAAAGGGTGGTACTTTATTCAGGAGGTAATGCAGAGTCATTCAACTGTTTTTCATAGAAGAGTAATAGGCGCTAGCATGTTTTTGAAAGGCAGCTAGACTAAGGAGGTGGATCAAAGGATTTTGGATTAAAGGCAACTGGTAAATCGACTTTTTTTTCTGTCCTATACACTTTGTGTTTCATTTTTGAACATTGTATTAGTTTTCTACTGCTGCTATAACAAAGTACCACGAACTTGGTGGCAGTACGAATATACTATGTTAAGTTTTAAAAGTCAGAAGTCCAAAATGGGTTTTCCTGGGCTAAAATTAAAGGGTTGGCAAGGCTGTCACCCTTCTGGAGGGTCTGGGGAGAATCTGTTCCTTGCCTTTTCTAGCTTCTAGAGGCTGAGCATTCCTCGACTCCTGCCCATTCCATTTCCAATGCCAGCAGCTTAGTATAGTCAAATCTGTGACTCTTACACTCTGCTTTCATCATCACATCTACATCTCTGACTCATTTAATAGGACTCTTGGAATCCAGGGTAAACTCATCTCAAACTCACTCATATCGCCCAGTCCTTTCTGCCATGTCAGATAACATATCACAGGTTCTAGGATTAGGATGTAAACATAGTTGGAGTGGAGGCATTTTTCTGCCTGTATACAGACATACATAGCTCAGAGTATAAAGCACAAAAGAAGAGGGTGGAGTGTGACATTCCAAGCATGTACTCCTAAAGACATGTCCTAGATTTCAGCGAGTTGAAACTGGTCCTATTCAGTTTCTCAGAGATGAATAAAAATAGTCCAAGAGGAAAAGGCTTCAATTAGAATTTTGTTGCCCCACCTACATATTCAAACTATTTTGCATTTATACTTCTGATCAACACTGAATAAAGGTTTAATAAGAATATAAAAGAGTACATTCACTTAATGTACAGGAAAAAGCAGAAAATTAAATTTTGCAGAAAAGTGAATTAAACATTTGGAAACAAATCATTCTTCTGCCTTTGCCTGAAAATTTAGCAACAAATATTCTGACATTTTTATTCATTCTTATTACCATGTGGTCATGATCTATTGCGAGATCTCAAACTAATAGTGCCCTGCGTTTGGGGGATTCCTTTCCAGGGCTTGAGGCTTTGAAAGGTTTAAGATTTTTTTTATTCTTAGTCTCTATTACATTTCCCATGTTCTGGATATATAAAAATATATTTTAAAATATGAGTACAGACAACTATTCTTGGTTATGGATTCAGGGAAACACTATAACTGTCTCTGATTTGCTATATGATTAGAACCAGACTAATGAACATCATCATGCCTCAATTATCCTATGTGTTACTCAAGTATAAAAAAAAAATATTAGCTCTAAGTATGCTAAAAGATATTATGGGATGAGATAACATACCTCAAAGTGCTTTTTAATAAAGTTGAAAACTAATGGAAGTTATTGTCCATTCACTGACTCTGTGCTATTTGTTGTGTACTCTGCTATACTGGGGATACAGTGATGATGACACATGGCCTATAGTCAGGAGTGAACAAGCGTAACCTGGAAATAAGTACAGTGACTTCTGACTTGTGATCATTTCTGTCAGAGAGGTTTAAAAATTGTGTTTTGCTTATCTTATTTGATAGTTGAATGGTTAGAGACACACATGATGTCTTGAGGAATCTATTTAGAATGATGTTGGCAAGTGCTCTCTAGAAGCCAAAGTTGAAGTCCCCTTCCCTAACCTTTGGGAGACACTGATCTACCTCGCACACAAATATTTGGGAATGATTACATTTGGCAGGGACTTCAGCTCACAGGTAACCTAAAGGGGAGGGGTAAGGCTCTCTGGAGCACACTGCAAACCATCCTTCTCAATCCTGGCCCACCCTGGGAGCTATTAAAAGATATATTTGTCATATGTTAAGTCATACTTGTCACTTTTCAAACATGTGTGGAGGGAGTAAAGAATTATTAGAGAAAAGTGGCAGTGAGTCCCATGCGTTTCCTTTTTAAGTCACTTATATAGCAAATCTGCTTAGTCTACATGTAAAGACAGGGTTTTTTGAGCTAAGATTGCAAATTCCATCTAGGTTCTGAAATTATGCCTGTTCTTACATCATCACTATTTTCAAAGAGTTTGCAGTTGGACTATAACATTATAACTGAGCAAAAGAGAAAAAAGGGCCCTTTTTTTTTTTCCTCACAGCTTTTCTGATTTAACAGAGCTATTAAGGCAGCAGCTACATTAAGCCTGGAGACTTACTTTCTTGCCTTATATAAAATAATATTTTGTATTCCATAATTACAAAGAAAGATACTAAGCTTTCATACTGATTTTATTTATTTATTTTCATCTTTGGCATGCATATCTTCCACAAAAAAGAGTATAAACTAGGGGATAAAATTGTTATGTAATAATAGTATAATATTTTGCATATTAACACAAAGACGGTCTACTTGACTGAATGACAGTCATTAGGCCATCTTTCTCATACTGAGGATGAATCAAATTGAATCATCTACTTTCCTGTCCATTCTCTTTCATGACCAATTACACATGTTGAACTAGTTTGAACTAAAATGAAATATGGTACAGAGTTCATCAGTTCACAAAAAAAGTATGATTCCAATAGATAAACTGACATAACCCAGATACATTATAATTGTACTTATTATTTATTTTTATTTTTATTTTTTTTAGGAGAGGCAATGCTTGGTTGACGTCACAAATTGCAAGGACCTTGTCAGCTTACAATCCCTTATTTTTTATACCTACAGTACCTGGTCTTCCTAGGTGGTCTCCCATCCAAGTACTAACCAGGCCTGACCCTGCTTAACTTCCGAGATCAGACGAGATCTTGTTCAGGGTAGCATGGCTGTAGACTGTACTTATTAGTAATAAAAGATTGAGAATTCAAAATATTATACAGTGATATTAGAAACATTCTTAGGGGAAGAATAGTTTAATTAATTCTCTGAGCATAAAAACTTATTTTTAATAACAAAGTTATCATCAAGTTCAAAGAAACAATTCTATAAAAGTTGCTTTCAGTTCCCCTTTTCATATTTTCTTTGCTTTGTTAATATTTCCTTCATCCAACAAATGCTTAAAACAGACTTTTCTATTCTGTTATGGGAAGAAAGGTAACCAAGTAACAAATCTTCACCAAAGCATTAGGGATCTAGATACATCATCCTCTGAAAAGTTTTTAGTTGTTGATTTGTGGATTCATTAAACAAATCTTTAGTGAGAAACCACATGTATGAAGCAGTATGCCAAATATGGCATTCATAAAGTGAATGACAGATAGCTTGATGTGCAATATAAATAAATGCATAATAAAATTGAGCTATAAAAAATTCTGGATGTCACCTTTATAAAGTTAGTACACACCATTTATACTATAGTGTGACCCTGGCTGCAACATGGGCTGAGACCTCTTTTGAACACATTTCCTCTGAAAGTCAAGATCCATTGACAGGCTAATGATTTTATTTGTGGATGTATAGAGCCACTGGTTCCTGAGAACTCTCACTCTGAACATTGCTTTCTTTGCTTATTGGCATTTGTACAAATAAAGCAAAGGGGAAACAGCTAAGAAACTCAAATCAGTCAACCAGTTACTAAATTACAGGTAAAATGACTTTAGTATGTAAACTTTTTTTGGCATTTTTAGCGATACATGCATACGTTATTTATTTTTATGTAGAGTTGTCTTTTACTTTTTATTTTGCCTAGCATCTTTTCTTTAGAGAACTGTAGCCACTTGGTGGGGCTATCATACAACTGAAATAGCACTGGTCACTTGACTCAAGCAAGCCCATCAAAGTACTTACTGATACTCTTAAAAAGAGGGATTGGTTAATGAGTGTGCATGTGACTGAAACAGTAACCAATCAGTCTTTTCATGGGCTGAAATGGCTGGAGAAAAAGAAAGAGAGAAGGTAGAGGGGAGGGGCAGAGAGAGAGAGGCAAGAATAG